>JARQOC010000005.1:423204174-423232800 GCA_033576535.1 Allobates femoralis | reverse complement strand
ACCATTGTGGCCGCTAATCATAGAAGGTACAATAGTTACCTGAACAGTGACCTTAGGTGAACTCAGCGAGTCACCGCTTATAGACGAGCTCTCTGCTCATTTATTCAGTGACTGGAGGCTGTGGTGGCAGAATGCTGTATTCTTCACCATAGCTTCCAATGAAGAAGACGTCGCAGAGGATCGTGGAGGGGTAAGAGGGTGGGGAGGGGGTAATAAAGATGGGGTCACTAAGTGTCTCTGTATTTATATTTTAAATAAAATGATTTTTCTCTGAGTTGTGTCTTTTTTAACCATTTATTTGAGATGCCTAATGGCTAACTTGGCCTGACATTAAGAAACTCAGGGCTTAATACCAGCTGTTAATACAAAGCTGGTATTAACCCCTTATTACCTAGCATGCCACTGCCACCAGGGCTGCTGAAAGAGCCTGGTAAAGCACCTGGAAATGGGGCTACGATGAATTTTTTTATTATTTATTTAACACATTAAATTAGCTATGAGGCTATGGTGAAGAATACAGCATTCTGTCACCACAGCCTCCAGTCACTGAATGAATTAGATGCGAGCTCCGTCCGTAAGCGATGACTTGCTCAGGTCATCTTTCAGGTAACCATGGTACCCACCTGGAAATGGGGCTACGATGAATGCGCCATTTTCATGGGCGGCTGCGGGCTGCTATTCAACAGCATAGGGGTCTCAATAACGAAAGCCCCTGCCACGCTGAGAATACCATTTCTCAGCTGCCTAGTTTTACCTTGGTGGGCAATTAAAAATAGGGTGACGCCCACACATTTTTTTTTTGCCAGCCAATGTAAAATTAGGCAGCTGAGGGTAGCAGCTCGCAGCCATCCACTTTATCTGTGCTAGACTAAAAAAATACTGCAAAGCCCCACACATTTTTTTTTAATTATTTATTTAGCACATGAAATTAGCAAGTTGGTTGCCATAAACTACATGAGCGTTTGTGATTAGCTGTTGCAGTCAGACTGCATTTCCATTTTAGTCTATGGCAACCAACCTGCCGTCAAAGTTTAAGTAAATAAATAAAAAAACACATAGGGAATCTCAGTATTTTTAAGTATAGCCCAGTAAAAGCGGACAACTGCGAGCTACCACCCTCAGCTTTCGAATTTTACATTGGCAGGCAAAAAAAATGTGTGTGCTGCGCCCTATTTTTAATTGGCAGCCAAGGTAAAACTAGGTAGCTGAGGGCTGGTATTCTCAGCCTGGTGAGGGCCCATTGTTTTAGGGCCCCTACACACTAAAAAATAGCAGCCCATAGCAACCCCTAAAAATGGCACATTCATAAGAAGCACCATTTCCAGGCACTTTACCAGGTTCTTTCAGCAGCCCTGCTGGCGGTGGCACACTGGATAATAAGGGGTTAATACCAGCTTTGTATTGCCAGCAGGTATTAAGCTCTGAAATTCTTAATGTCAGACCAAGTTAGACCCAGCCGTTAAGAATCTCAAATAAATGGTTAAAAAAGACAAAACACTGACAAAAATCATTTTATTCAAAATAAAAACACAGACACTTGGTGATTCCTTCTTTATTACTCCCTTCCTACCCTTCTTCTTTATAGGAGGCTATGGTGAAGAATACAGCATTCTGTCACCACAGCCTCCAGTCACTGAATGAATTAGATGTGAGCTCCGTCCGTAAGCGATGACTTGCTCAGGTCACCTTTCAGGTAACCATGGTACCCACTAGGATTAGCGGCCACCATGGTTACCTGAATGGTGACCTCAGGTAATCTCAGTGAGTCACTGCACATCTAGAGCAGAGCTGGCAGTGATTGACATGTGCAGCAGCTGATCTGGTCATCAGAGTAATCAAGTCAGGTGTCCAGATCAGCTGACACTATCTGGTCACGTGACGCAATTACTATGGTGATCAGATCAGCTGACTGCATACGTCACTTACCGTGCGAATGCAGAAATGAGACGGAGTGCGCAAAGATGGACCGGAGGAATCAAGTAGCATGACCCAGTAAGATGATCTGTGTGTGTCTGTATGTGTAGGATAACATAGAACAGAAGCATTAATGCTCTTGCATAAATGCTTCTGTCCTACGTTAAGCTACCCACATCTGAAACATTAATGAACGTTCGCCAAATTTCCTGACTTTTCAGCAAAACGTTCAAATTCGAGGTGTCGAATTGAATCAGTCGAGTTTTTGACAAATTTGAAATTGGCGAACGTGTTTGAGCAAAATTCGCTCATCACTACATATGACTGCCCAATGTCTGCCATTTCTGTCATACTTCAGGGCCAATTACATACATAAACTAAATTTCAGATAATGTTTGATGGCTTATGTAATTTTCTAAACAAACCTTATTTGTATCCAAAGTCCTTTTCTGCACTTTCACTACAGTATTGCTTCCCTCTCCCACCTCTTCGAGGGATACTTTGCTCTTTCTCCACCTCCTTGACCGTTTCTCAATATCAGCATGGCTTTTTTCCGCCTCGCTACTGTCTGAGTATTCCATACTGATAGACTGTGGGTTGAAGTTGATATCCATCTTTCCATAAATGTGTTCCTTATGCATCTGCTCACAGGCACTCTTTCTGTTTGGCCATAGAGATTTAGCAGACAGCCTACTCTCTTTTAAGGAGTTAACAGAAGAGTTTTCAGAGTCGGAATACACAGTTTCGGTGTTTGTAAACAGTCCAGATGATGGGGATGTTACAGGCTGATAATAATCATTGCGAGATGCCCATTCTGTGTTATACTGGGAGTCTGTGTAACAGGAATCATCAGATATCTGTCTTGTTCTTCGCCGATATGCATTGAGTGCCAAGTTCCAGTCAACCTCCTCATCACTGTCAGAGCCCATCTCATCATAAGCTGAGACAACAGTAGACTCGTTCTCTAAGGATTTGAAGACTTGGCTCTTTGGTTGGGCAAGCATTCTTGGTGGAGGCAACGTTATACTTTGTAATGCTACCCAGTTGCCATCAGAACTCTGAAGAACCGGAGACGGACCTTGGGAGTAAAGTGATGGTAGAAAACAACATCATATCAAAATGTCATAAATTTGCAAGAAGAATATGTAACTCATGAAATTATCCAAGAATCCAACACACCGTAGAATGGCGCAAATAAACCCAAAATTGTAAATAAATTCTCCACATTATTATGGCTGTGTAGATACCTAATATATGTAGGTTTTTTACTTTGCTTTATGTATGTTATTAAATGTATTTTATTAATAAAAAAATATAATATTTTTTCTAGTGTGGACATAATATTTCTCATGATTTTTTTTTGTTAGTTTTTGTAAAAGGTTTTACACATTTTTTTTTTACATAGTAAAATCCTAAAAGGTCTCTGGTGAATAATTGTTTTCTTTTATTATTTTTTTTCCATTCTAAAAAAAGGCATAAGAGCCCCATTTAGGGCCCTTTCACATCAGCGTTTTTCGTAATTCGCGGCAGATGCGGTGAAAAAACCGCATCTGCCGCGTTTGCCGCATAACGGTTCCATTTGCGGCACGGTTGCGGTTTTTTTTCCATAGGAAGTATAGGGGGACTTGCGGCAGGTGCGGCAAGTGCGGTTTTGCACTTGCGGCAGGTGCGGCAGCGAAAAAAACCGCGGCTGACCGTGTTTTTTTTTCGCTGCCGCACCTGCCGCAAGTGCAAAATCGCACTTGCCGCACCTGCTGCAAGTACGCCTATACTTTGCATGGTGTTTACCGCAACCGCGCCGCAAGTGCAGCCGGCAGGGCCGGCCCTTGGCATGTGCGAGTCGTGCGGCCGCACAGGGCGCCACGCTCCAGGGGGCGCCGCAGGGAGACAGCTGTCATTGTTATTTGCTGCCCTGCTCCCGTTCCCTGGGGCTTTGCTAGATCTGTGCGGCTGGTAGTAGACAGAGGACGGCATCCGCAGGGGCGCCCGGTGGTACCGCGGGCTCCCTGCTGATGCCACTCTCTCTACTATAGTCCTGGCCGCTGCCGCCGCGTTATCCCCCCCCACCCTGCAGTGTGAGCCCACCTGTGGAGCTGCACAGGCCTGTGCTTACAGGACCTGTGATGATGTCAATGAAGGGGGAGGAGTCAGGGATCACATGATCAGCATCTCCGACTATGCAGGGCAGCTTCCACCAAGCAAAAAGTGAAGAGGTAAAGAAATGAGTTTGTGAAAAGAGGTGAGTTTGTGTGGGATCAAGAGGGATGTATAGTGTGAATGTAGCAGAGCTGCGTGTGTATGAGGTGTAAGGAGTGGAGCCGAGTGTGTACAAGGTGTTATGGAGCTGAGTGTGTATGAGGTGTTCGGAGCGGAGCCGAGTGTGTATGAGGTGTATGAAGCGGAGTCGCGTGTGCACGAGGTGTACGGAGCGGAGCCGAGTGTGTACGAGGTGTACGGAGCGGAGCCGAGTGTGTATGAGGTGTACGGAGCGGAGCCGAGTGTGTATGAGGTGTACGGAGCGGAGCCGTGTGTGTACGTGGTGTACGGAGCGGAGCCGCGTGTATACGGAGCAGAGCCGCGTGTGTACGTGGTGTACGGAGCGGAGACGTGTGTACGAGGTGTACAGAGCGGAGCCGAGTGTGTACGAGGTGTACGGAGCTGAGCCGAGTGTGTACGAGGTGTACGGAGCGGAGCCGAGTGTGTACGAGGTGTACGGAGCGGAGCCGAGTGTGTACGAGGTGTACGGAGCTGAGCCGAGTGTGTACGAGGTGTACGGAGCTGAGCCGAGTGTGTACGAGGTGTACGGAGCTGAGCCGAGTGTGTACGAGGTGTATGGAGCTGAGCCGAGTGTGTACGAGGTGTACGGAGCTGAGCCGAGTGTGTACGAGGTGTACGGAGCTGAGCCGAGTGTGTACGAGGTGTACGGACCTGAGCCGAGTGTGTACGAGGTGTACGGAGCTGAGCCGAGTGTGTACGAGGTGTACGGAGCTGAGCCGAGTGTGTACGAGGTGTACGGAGCTGAGCCGAGTGTGTACGAGGTGTACAGAGCAGAGCCGAGTGTGTACGAGGTGTACGGAGCTGAGCCGAGTGTGTACGAGGTGTACGGAGCTGAGCCGAGTGTGTACGAGGTGTACGGAGCTGAGCCGAGTGTGTGCGAGGTGTACGTAGCTGAGCCGAGTGTGTGCGAGGTGTACGTAGCTGAGCCGAGTGTGTGCGAGGTGTACGTAGCTGAGCCGAGTGTGTGCGAGGTGTACGTAGCTGAGCCGAGTGTGTACGAGGTGTACGGAGCTGAGCCGAGTGTGTACGAGGTGTACGGATCTGAGCCGAGTGTGTACGAGGTGTACGGAGCTGAGCCGAGTGTGTACGAGGTGTACGGAGCAGAGCCGAGTGTGTACGAGGTGTACGGAGCTGAGCCGAGTGTGTACGAGGTGTACGGAGCTGAGCCGAGTGTGTACGAGGTGTACGGAGCTGAGCCGAGTGTGTGCGAGGTGTACGTAGCTGAGCCGAGTGTGTGCGAGGTGTACGGAGCTGAGCCGAGTGTGTACGAGGTGTACGGAGCTGAGCCGAGTGTGTACGAGGTGTACGGAGCTGAGCCGAGTGTGTACGAGGTGTACGGAGCTGAGCCGAGTGTGTACGAGGTGTACGGAGCTGAGCCGAGTGTGTACGAGGTGTACGGAGCGGAGCCGAGTGTGTACGAGGTGTACGGAGCGGAGCCGAGTGTGTACGAGGTGTACGGAGCGGAGCCGAGTGTGTACGAGGTGTACAGAGCGGAGCCGAGTGTGTACGAGGTGTACGGAGCGGAGCCGAGTGTGTACGAGGTGTACGGAGCAGAGCCGAGTGTGTACGAGGTGTACGGAGCGGAGCCGAGTGTGCACGAGGAGTACGGAGCGGAGCCGAGTGTGCAAGAGGTGTACGGAGCGGAGCCGAGTGTGTACGGAGCGGAGCTGAGTGTGTATGGGTGTACTGAGCAGAGTAACGTGTGTACGGAGCTGAGCCACGTGTACGAGGTGTGCGGAGCCGTGTGTTTCCAGAGTGGAGCCGAGTTTGTACGAGGTGTACCAAGCAGAGCCATGTGTGTACGAGGTGTATGGAGCGGAGCCACGTGTGTACGAGGTGTACGGAGCGGAGCCGTGTGTGTACGAGGTGTATGGAGCGGAGCCGAATGTGTACGAGGTGTATGGAGCGGAGCCGAATGTGTACGAGGTGTATGGAGTGGAGCCGAGTGTGTATGAGGTGTATGGAGTGGAGCCGAGTGTGTACGAGGTGTATGGAGCAGAGCCGCGTGTGTACGAAGTGTACGGAGCGGAGCATTATACTATATGGAGGAATGTGGGGGTGTATTGTACTATATGTCATGCTTTAAGTGTGCAATATACTATACGGAGGACTGTGGCGTGCATTATACTAAATGGAGGACTTTGGGTGTGCATTCTAGATAGAGAACTGTGTGGGTGCATTATTCTATATGGAGAAATGTGGGGGTGCATTATTCTATATGGAGAAATGTGGGGGTGCATTATTCTATATGGAGGTCTGTGGGTGTGCAATCTTGTATATAAAAGCCAGAAGGATTTGTGACCTCACATCCGTCACTTTGTCCCAACGTCCGGCAGAGCTATACCCGCTCAGGGTGAGCCAAGATGGCGGCCGTAAGTGGGAGCCGGGACTCATAGAGCCCGCTACGCTTATGGCAGCCCCTAACACATACACACACCACACACACACCACACACACAACACACGCACACACAGTCGCCTATACTTACCACCTCTCCTCCTTCTTTCTCCACCGCCGACATGTCGCCGCCCCTGGAGAACTGGATCCAATACGGCGTCCGGGAAGTCTCACGAGACTTCCCGGACGCCATATTGGATCCATGGCTCCAGGGGTGGCGACATACTTTCTCCAAGATGGCATCCGGGAAGTCTCGCGAGAGTTCCTGGACGCCATATTGGATCCAGTCCTGGGTGCAGCGACATGTCGGGACTCAGGAAGACGCAGGCGCCAGGGAAGAAGCAGGGACGGTGGTAAGTATATCGGAGTGTGTGTCCGTCCGCCCCACCGCTGACCACTCTGCCCACCGCTGACCACTCTGCCCTGCGCTGACCACTCTGCCCACACAGCGCCGCTGCGCTGACCACTCTGCCCACACAGCGCCGCTGCGCTGACCACCCTGCCCACACAGCGCCGCTGCGCTCACCACCCTGCCCACACAGCCCCGCTGCACTGACCACCCTGCCCACACAGCGCCGCTGTGCTGACCACCCTGCCCATACAGCGCCGCTGTGCTGACCACCCTGCCCACACAGCGCCGCTGCACTGACCACCCTGCCCACACAGCGCCGCTGCACTGACCACCCTGCCCACACAGCGCCGCTGCGCTGACCACTCTGCCCACTGCACTCGCTGCTAACCACTGAGCCACCGCGCAGTGCTAACCACTGAGCCACAGCCCAGTGCTAACCACTGAGCCACCGCGCAGTGCTAACCACTGAGCCACCGCGCAGTGCTAACCACTGAGCCACCGCGCAGTGCTAACCACTGAGCCACCGCGCAGTGCTAACCACTGAGCCACCGCGCACTGCTAACCACTGAGCCACCGCGCACTGCTAAGCACTAAGCTGCCTTACAGTGCTCCATCCACCCTCACCCCGCCGCTTTGTCCTCCATCATCCTCCTCCCACCGCTCTGTGCTCCGTCCTCCCCCTGCCTGTACCATTCCATCATCCTCCATCGCTTCCTCCTCCTTCCTTTGTCCGCCTCCTCTCCACCACTCCATCCTCCCCCTGCCTGGGCTGCTCCATCCTCCTCCACCCCACTGCTTCGTCCTCTGTCCTCCTCCTGCCGCTCTGTTCTCCCCCTGCCGCTCTGTCCTCCCCCCTGCCGCTCTGTCCTCCCCCTGCCGCTCTGTCCTCCCCTGCCTGTGCCGCTCCATCCTCCCCCACCGCTTCCTCCTCCTTCCTTTGTCCTCTTCACCTCCGCCACTCCATCCCCCGTCCTCCCCCTGCCCGTGCTGCTTCGTCCTCCCCCACCTCACTGCTTCATCCTACACCCTCCTCCCTCCCGCCACTCTGTGCTTAGTCCTCCCCATGCCGCTTCGTCCTCCCCCTGCCTGTGCCACTCCATCCTCCCCCACCCCACCGCTTCCTCCTCCTTCCTTTTCCTTCCTCACCTCCGCCACTCTATCCTCCGTCCTCCCCCTGCCTATGCTGCTCCGTTCTCTCCCACCCCGCCGCTTCATCCTGTCCTCCACCCCCCCCCACCGCTCTGTGCTTCATCCTCCCCTGCCGCTCCATCCTCCCCCTGCCTGTGCCGCTCCATCCTCCCCCACCGCAACGCTTCCTCCTCCTTCCTTTGTCCTCCTCCCTCTGCCACTCCATCCTCTGTCCTCCCCCTGCCTGTGCTGCTCCATCTTCCCCCACCCCGCCGCTTCATCCTCCGTCCTCCTCCCCCTGCCGCTCTGTGCTCCATCCTCTCCCTGCCGTTCCTTCCTCCCCCTGCCTGTGCTGCTACACCCCACCGCTACCTCCTCTGTCCTCCATCCTCCTCCCCCTGCTGTTCTGTCCTCTCTCCTCCCCCCTGCCACGCCGTTCTTCACCGGCCGCTCCTTCTTCAAAGTTCCTCCCAATTCAGCCCTCACCGCCTTCCCCATGCAATCTCTATTTCTATATTCTAAAATACCCGATGCGTTAGAATCGGGCCACCGAGAGTTCCCGGACGCAATATTGGATCCAGTCCTGGGTGTGGCGACATGTCGGCAGATCAGAGGACTCAGGAAGACGCAGGTGGCAGGGAAGAAGCGGGGACGGTGGTAAATATATCGGAGTGTGTGTCTGTGTGTGTGTGCCCTCCCCGCCTCCCGCTGACCACCCTGCCCACGGCGCTGCGCTGACCACCTGCCACGGCACTGCGCTGCCCACTCTCCCATGCGCTGTGCTGACCACTCTGCCCACGGCGCTGTGCTGACCACTCTGCCCACGGCGCTGCGCTGCCCACTCTGCCCACGCACTCACTGCTAACCACTGAGCCACCGCACTCACTGCTAACCACTCAGCCACCGCGCAGTGCTAACCACTGAGCCACCGCGCAGTGCTAACCACTGAGCCACCGCGCAGTGCTAACCACTGAGCCACCGCACAGTGCTAACCACTGAGCAACCGTATACTCTGCTACCCACTGAGCCACCTGTATACACACAATTCATTTCATCGCACTCCCCTAACTATTAGTAAATAAACTATATATGGATTCTAGACTACCCGATTCTTTAGAATCGGGCCGCCATCTAGTATACTATATGTAGGACTGTGGTGGTGCATTATTCTATATTGAGGACTATGGGGGTGCATTATATTATATGGAGGTCTATTGGGGTGCATAATATATGGAGGAATTTGGGGGTGCAATATACTATGTGGAATACTATGGGGGGGGTTCTGTCAGGGATCAAATCTTGCTGGAGACTAGTCAGAAAGTCTGTTCCCTGAAGGCTTCTCCCTGCTGACTGCCTTGAGTGACCGGTCTCTCCGTATACACGCAAATGGGGTGAATTCACCAGGGACTAGCCTTTCTTGCTACTCTCCTATCTGTCTCGGTCCCAGAAGCTTTTGGAGTATGTTCTTATTTGAAATGCTGCATTATTTAAGAGTCAACACCTCTGTATACAGCAGATAAAACAGGATCCACCATTCACAATAGATGATGTCACAGCTCACCTCCTCCTCTGTACAATGACTGATAACACCTCTATATACAGTAGATAACACAGGATCCACCATTCACAATAGATGATATCACAGCTCACCTCCTCCTCCTGTACAATGACTGATAACACCTCTGTATACAGTAGATAACACAGGATCCACCATTCACAATAGGTGATATCACTGCTGACCTCCTCCTGTACAATGACTGATAACACCTCTATATACAGTAGATAACACAGGATCCACCATTCACAATAGATGATATCACAGCTCACCTCCTCCTGTACAATGACTGATAACTCCTCTATATACAGTAGATAACACAGGATCCACCATTCACAATAGGTGATATCACAGCTCACCTCCTCCTGTACAATGACTGATAACACCTCTATATACAGTAGATAACACAGGATCCACCATTCACAATAGGTGATATCACAGCTCACCTCCTCCTCCTGTACAATGACTGATAACACCTCTATATACAGTAGATAACACAGGATCCACCATTCACAATAGGTGATATCACAGCTCACCTCCTCCTGTACAATGACTGATAACACCTCTATATACAGTAGATAACACAGGATCCACCATTCACAATAGGTGATATCACAGCTCACCTCCTCCTGTACAATGACTGATAACACCTCTGTATACAGTAGATAACACAGGATCCACCATTCACAATAGGTGATATCACTGCTGACCTCCTCCTGTACAATGACTGATAACACCTCTATATACAGTAGATAACACAGGATCCACCATTCACAATAGGTGATATCACAGCTCACCTCCTCCTCCTGTACAATGACTGATAACACCTCTATATACAGTAGATAACACAGGATCCACCATTCACAATAGATGATATCACAGCTCACCTCCTCCTGTACAATGACTGATAACTCCTCTATATACAGTAGATAACACAGGATCCACCATTCACAATAGGTGATATCACAGCTCACCTCCTCCTGTACAATGACTGATAACACCTCTATATACAGTAGATAACACAGGATCCACCATTCACAATAGGTGATATCACAGCTCACCTCCTCCTCCTGTACAATGACTGAGAACACCTCTATATACAGTAGATAACACAGGATCCACCATTCACAATAGGTGATATCACAGCTCACCTCCTCCTGTACAATGACTGATAACACCTCTATATACAGTAGATAACACAGGATCCACCATTCACAATAGGTGATATCACAGCTCACCTCCTCCTGTACAATGACTGATAACACCTCTATATACAGTAGATAACACAGGATCCACCATTCACAATAGGTGATATCACAGCTCACCTCCTCCTGTACAATGACTGATAACACCTCTGTATACAGTAGATAACACAGGATCCACCATTCACAATAGGTGATATCACTGCTGACCTCCTCCTGTACAATGACTGATAACACCTCTATATACAGTAGATAACACAGGATCCACCATTCACAATAGGTGATATCACAGCTCACCTCCTCCTCCTGTACAATGACTGATAACACCTCTATATACAGTAGATAACACAGGATCCACCATTCACAATAGATGATATCACAGCTCACCTCCTCCTCCTGTACAATGACTGAGAACACCTCTATATACAGTAGATAACACAGGATCCACCATTCACAATAGGTGATATCACAGCTCACCTCCTCCTGTACAATGACTGATAACACCTCTATATACAGTAGATAACACAGGATCCACCATTCACAATAGATGATATCACAGCTCACCTCCTCCTGTACAATGACTGATAACTCCTCTATATACAGTAGATAACACAGGATCCACCATTCACAATAGGTGATATCACAGCTCACCTCCTCCTGTACAATGACTGATAACCTCTATATACAGTAGATAACACAGGATCCACCATTCACAATAGATGATATCACAGCTCACCTCCTCCTGTACAATGACTGATAACACCTCTATATACAGTAGATAACACAGGATCCACCATTCACAATAGGTGATATCACAGCTCACCTCCTCCTGTACAATGACTGATAACACCTCTGTATACAGTAGATAACACAGGATCCACCATTCACAATAGGTGATATCACAGCTCACCTCCTCCTGCACAATAACTGATAACACCTCTATATAAGTTGATAACACAGGATCCACCATTCACAATAGGTGATATCACAGCTCACCTCCTCCTCCTGTACAGTGACTGATAACACCTCTATATACAGTAGATAACACAGGATCCACCATTCACAATAGGTGATATCACAGCTCACCTCCTCCTCCTGTAAGATGACAGTTAACACCTCTATATATGGGAGGGTTGGTAATGACAGGTGGGAGAGGATATAGGTCTTGGGTCCCTGATTTTTTCTGACCCTAGCATAGCAACGCCCCTCCCTGCTCTCCTTGAAGACCATGAATAGATCATGTACAAACATGTATGCTCATGTGTTCTGAGTAAGTAATGGCGTGGGGGCGCCATAAGGCAAATTCGCACAGGGCACCATTCAACATAAGGCCGGCCCTGGCAGCCGGTATGCGGTAATTGCGGCAGATGCGTTTTTTTCACCGCATCTGCCGCAAATTTCAAAAAACGCTGATGTGAAAGGGCCCTAAATCTTCTTCTGCTAGACTGCAGGAGCTTTAACTATACATCATAGCTTTATAATGGCACCAGGGTAAAGTCCAGGATCATGTTCAGTATAATTACGGCACTTGGTAGTTATCTAGTTAACAAATCAAATCTGAAGTTCCTACAAGTAAAAATATTCTGTGATGTACTGACAACATATAAGAACATCAATTACTTGAATCATAAAGACTGTCCACACTCTTCCAACTTGGCAATGTAGAAGGTCTTGGTTCTTTAAGTCTCCTCTTGTGTATTCTTTGTGATGAGTAACGGGATTCTGGAGTACTAGATTTTACCTCCACATGGTTACTTGCTGCGTCTTCACTCATGAGAGAGAACGCAGAGTGGGATCTCTAAAAATTAAAAAGAGACAATATTGGAGCAGTTTAGAGTTTGTGTGTTTTTTACCGTAATTCCAACAAAAATGGATAATTTTTGCTGCTATTTTTTAAATCATAGCAAAACGTGAACAAAACGTAAAGCTTCAAGCAACATACATTAGTCTCTGTCAGTAAATACATATTTGGTTTACCATCCAGCAGTACCAGGACGTAATGACATTTGACACTTTGTCACATCAGGCATTAGTATGTCCTGCTACTTACAGATATTGTTTAACCCCTTCACCCCCCGGTGATTTTTTGTTTTACATTTTTCTCTCCCCTTCTTCCAAGAGCCGTAACTTTTTTTATTTTTCTGTCAATATAGACATATGAGGACTTGTTTTTTGCGGGACGAGTTGTACTTTCAGTTGAAATCATTTATTTTACCATATAGTGTACAAGAAGATGCAAAAAAAAAATTCCAAGTGTGGTGAAATTGCAAAAAAAGTGCAATTACATGTTTGTTTTTTCATTCATCATGTTCAATATATGGTAAAACTGACAAGTTGGTATGATGCTTCAGGTAGGTATGAGTTTGTCGATACCAAACATGTATACTTTTATCTAAGTGAAAAAAAATTCTGAAGTTTTTAAACAAACAGAATTGCGCTCTTGCTGCCATATTCCACAATCAGTAGCATCCTCATTTTTCAGGATCTTGGGCTGTGTGATGGCTTATTTTTTTGCGGTTTGAACTGGCATTTCTAACGATACCATTTCTTGTTTTGCTTGCCCCTATTGCATTTTATTGCAATGATGCAGCAAACAAAAAAACATAATTTTGGCATTTCACCATTATGCAGTTTACAGATCGGATTAATTGATTTTATATTTTTATAGATCGGGCATTTCTGAACATGGCGATACCAAAAGTGTGTATTTTTTTTTTTTTTTTTCAATAGCTTTATTTTCAATGGGGTAAAAGGGGGTGATGTGAACTTTTGTGTTTTTTTTCACATTTTAAAAACATATTTTTATTTTCTCTTTATTTTACACTGACCACTAGAGGGCCTCAGCAGTGTCCTCACTCTCTGCAAACATGGTGTCATTACACCATGTGTGTGCAGGGGTTAATTGTTCTGTAAAATGGGTTAAAAGAACTGTCCGCTTTATAAATTCACTGACAAAAACACTGCTCTGTTACTGTCTATGGGGAACTGTCCCCTCTGTGTGGTGCTGAACACTGCATAGACTCCATAGATATTAACAAAGCGGCGGCTTTTTCAGTGAATTTATAAAGCCGACAGTTCTTTTAACCCATCTTACTGAACAATTAACCACTCTCTACATACATGATGCCACCACACCAGCATCAGATTAACCCCTTCATCACCGGGATTTGAGCCGCATCAGCAACCTCTGCGCACACATGCGGCGCAGAGGATGCTGATGGGGTTAATCACTAAAATAACCCCGGAATACATTATTTTACACCAATCATCAGTGTATTAGCTAAACATCTTGTACCGCTGCTGTCACAGCCGGCGACTTTAAAGTGTTTTTGGCTGCACACTCGCACTGTGTGCTGTATGGGGGCGAGATTTTCAAGCCCCCATACACTTGCATAGCGCTCATGCGTGTCAGAATCGTGTGCAGTCGCAGCATGCTGCGAATGCCCTCGCTTCTGACCCGTATTGTGAGTTAGGTGCGGGGGACTCGCACCAGTGTACCCTGCCTGATAGTGCAACACTGGTCCGAGTGCAATGCGAGTTTCCCTCGGGGCCCTTATAGTGCAATGTGCAAAGTGACAGTTATGAATCAATTTTAAAAATGAAGTTTAATTGGCATCATGTTTAAAAGGTTGTGCACCTGTGAAAATATATAAAAAACATAGCATTAGTACATATGTTGCCTCAGAGTACCCGGTGTATACCGCTTCCAGCCGCTGTCATTGCCACCATTACGGCGTCCTACTGTTCATACCATGCGCGACAGCGATAATCCGATTGGTAAAATGCTCGCGCGTGTGCATATTTGACCCAGATCTCTCCTTTACTCCCCACATCCGATTACTCGCTCGCTCATGTCACCTACACCCTAAAGACATCTCTAGAATTTGACCTTTTCTTACTGTTGACTCTGCAAAAGCTCTAAAGGTACCGTCACAAACAGCAATTTTGCTAGCAATTTCACTGGTGATTTGCTGGTTACAGTGAAATCATGAACACATTGTTCCATTTGCACACGGCAACAAAATACAACAATGTGTCCATGATTTCACTGCAACCAGCAAATTGCCAGTGAAATTGCTAGCAAAATTGCCGCGTGTGACGGTACCTTAAGGGTACCCTTTACACACAAAGATATATTGCTTGTAATTCACTGGTTGCAGTGAAATCATGGACACATTGTTCTATTTTATTGCCATGTACAAGTGGAACAATGTGTCCATGATTCCACTGCAACCAGCAAATTGCCAGTGAAATTGCTAGCAAAATTGCCGCGTGTGATGGTATCTTACAACACAAAGATATATTGCTTGTAATTCACTGGTTGCAGTGAAATCATGGACACATTGTTCCACTTGTACATGGCAACAAAATGGAACAATGTGTCCATGATTTCACTGAAACCAGTGAATTGCAAGCAATATATCTCTATGTGTAAAGGTACCTTAAGGGCACTGTTACACGACGCAATATTGCATGCAATTTCACTGGCAATTTGCTGGTTGCAGTGAAATCATGGACACATTGTTCTATTTTGTTGCCGTGTACAAAATGGAACAATGTGTCCGTGATTTCACTACAACCAGCAAATTGCCAGTGAAATTGCATGCAATATTGCGTCGTGTAACGGTACCCTTACTGTTGCCCTTATACATTCTCACCTGGATTACTGCAATTTTCTACTAATCAGTCTCCCTCTTACTAAACTCTCTCCTCTCCAATCCATCCTGAATGCAGCAGCCAGGATTTTATTCCTCTCCATTCACTTCACCGATGCCTCTATCCTGTTCCAGTCATTGCACTGGCTGCCCATCCGCTACAGAATACAATATAAAATTATCACTCTGTCACACAAAGCCCTCCACAGTTCTGCACCACCCTACATATCCTCCTTCATCTCTGTTTATTGCCCTACACATGCCCTCCGTTCCGCAAGTGACCTAAGACTGACATCAGCTACAATCCGAACCTCCCAATCCCATCTCCAGGACTTCTCACGAGCTGCACCAATTCTCTGGAACAGATTACCAAGAACAATTCAATTAATTCCCAATACCCATAGTTTTAAGTGAGCATTAAAAACAAATCTCTTTAGACTGGCCTATCACTTCACCTCATCTATGTAATTATTCCCATTCTGTCCTTCTCTAAATCTGGCATCTTGTATCATCTTTCTACTCCCCCAAGCATTTTATAGTACTTTATCTGTACAGATCCTGGCTGGCCAACGGTTCATGCAGCATTATGTGAATCCCCTATTTATTATATGGATAGCTGGACCATATATGACAGCATTTGTTACTATTACCTTTTGTGTCTCCCCTATTTCCTCATAGATTGTAAGCGTGCGAGCAGGGACCTCATTCCTAATGGGCTCAGAGATGTATTATTTATTTTGTGTCTCATATGGTTTGTATTGTATTATATTTGTATTGCCCCATATTGTATTGTATTTTATCCTATTATTATATTGTATTTTATTATATTTTATTGTATTGTATTGTGTACCCTCTGAATTGTAAAGTGCTGCGGAATATGTTGGCTGTATATGAATAAAAATTATTATAATTAATGTGGAATCTGAGATGTTTTTAACGTGATATCATATAACACCTACCATCCACTAGGTGGCAATAAAGGATAACACATAACAGAAATAGGCTCCATAAGTGATAAGGCTGATGTACCAGTATAGACTCAATTTCTGGAGTAAAATCCGATGACTTTGCAAGGTTCAATATCAATGTCTGCAGTTCTAGAGATCTATAAGCCAGACACGTTCTGTGCCCAACTTATTTTGTTACATGCTTTATTCAGTTTGTAGATACAAATTTAGATTGTATGGGTTTTGTATAAAACAAATATCGTTTTTTTTATTTAGTGTCTAACAGAAATGTAGGGAACAAGCAACAATTGTGTTACAATGACAACACCAATAGAAATAGGATAAAGAGATCCAGAAATCTGCTTGGTCATTCGGTAACGTGAAATTGTTTTTTTTAAACAATTAAATCATGTAATATACAAGAGGTGCACATCTCATTCAGAAACAGCAGAGGGCGCCAATGCAACACATAGTGTGAAAATACACTCTAATTCTACGAGTAAACATATTAAAGAGGACCTGTCACCCCCCTGGTGCATGGCAAACTAAATGCAGCACTGAATGTAGCATGTCTGCTGCATTCTGGGAAGAGGTCCCCCATGTCTGTAGGACCCCCTGTAAGCTTTAAAAAAAAGACTTTATAAACCTTAAGCCGACATCACACACGTCATTGTCGTCAGCGATCTGATCGCTGGTGAGCTGTCACACAGGCAGACAAACCAGCGATCATTGGACCAGCGACATCGTGGAAATGATTTAAATATCGTTTCCACGATGTCTGCAGGCTGGTATCCAAGGTAAACTGCGGGTAACTAGGCAGCGCGCGCTGTGATATTGGATAGTCAGTATCTATCCATTACTTGTAATTTTTGTATACACTGTGTGCAGAATTATTAGGCAAGTTGTATTTTAGAGGATTATTTTTATTATTGATCAACAATTATGTTCTCAATCAACCCAAAAGACTCATAAATATCAAAGCTTAATATTTTTGGAAGTTGGAGTGTTTTTTTTTTTTAGATTTGGCTATCTTAGGAGGATATCTGTTTGTGTAGGTACCTATTACTGTGCGGAATTATTAGGCAACTTAATAAAAACCTAATATATTCCCATCTCACTTGTTTATTTTCACCAGGTAAACTAATATAACTGCACAAAATTTAGAAATAAACATTTCTGACATGCAAAAACAAAACACAAAAAAATTAGTGACCAATATAGCCACCTTTCTTTATGATGACACAACAGCCCTCCATCCATAGATTCTGTCAGTTGCTTAATCTGTTTACGATCAACATTGCGTGCAGCAGCCACCACAGCCTCCCAGACACTGTTCCGAGAGGTGTACTGTTTTCCCTCCCTGTAGATCTCACATTTTAGGACCGACCACAGGTTCTCTATGGGGTTCAAGGCTCATTAAAGGGTTGATATTAACTTTTAGGATTGCTACTTCCAATATGAAGAGATAGAATTCAAGTTTTCTTTGAAGAGGCAATTTGCAATGTTATGATGAAACATATTTGTTAGGACAGATAGATTTTTTTGCAGTTAGTTTTTAGTTTTCTCCTATATTTCTGTAGCTCTCCTCTATAAATCAGTTGTTCCACTCCTCTTTGTAATCCAGTTATAGTGTATATTAATCTTAATAGCTGCTACAAAAAGCTAGCTAGCTTGTCATTAGAGATTAAGGAACAGTATTTCTATGAATCCATAGGTATTATATTGAGCTACAGGTGCATATCAATGAATTAGAATATCATCAAAAAGTTCATTTATTTCAGTAATTCAATACATAAAGTGAAATGCAGATATTATATAGAGTCATTACAAACAGAGTGATCTATTTCAAGTGTTTATTTCTGTTAATGTTGATGATTACGGTTTACAGCAATTGAAAACCCAAAGGTCTTTATCTCAGAAAATTAAAGTAGGGAGAATGAAGGGTCTGAGAGATAAAATATTACCTAAATATGTATCAGAGGCTTCACCTTGTGTGGTTGTGAGAGTCACAACCACTATAAAAGAATATCACGGCTGCTGTAGTTCCCAGCGTGGTGCATATAGAGTAGGGAGGATGAAGGGTTAAAAACTGCACTGCCGTATTCACCAAGACATCAAAGGGTGAATATAATATTGATTTATTAGTCAATGTGTTTCAGGACTCCCTGTCCCCTTCCTCAGGAAAAATCAATGTAATATTGCCATGTTTCAAGGCATTTCAGGGAGACCTGAAATGCGTTGACTAATAATTCACTATTATATTCACCCTTTGATGTCACGTGGAAAATGGCAGCATGGTTTTTAATACTTCATCCTCCCTACTATATATTTTGTGAGATAATGACCTTTTGGATTTCATTGGCTGTAAGCAATAATCATCAACATTAACATAAATAAACACTTGAAATAGATCACTCTGTTTGTAATGACTCTATATATGTGTTTCACTTTATGTATTGAATTACTGAGATAAATTATTTTTTTGATTATATTCTAATTCATTGAGATGCACCTGTATATCCACACTTACATACTACTGTCCCAATTGTTTTTCATGTGTTATCATGCTGGTTACATATTTTTAGGTAATTAATAAAAATGATGCTTTATCTACTTTACAAAAAAACTCTATTTAATATATAGTCAATCTCTATTTGTTATTTTGTGACAATTTATAAATTTGGTTGTCAGCAGTGAAGTCAACCGAAGTCTGGTCAAGTGTGTGCAGTAGTTAATTTCCAGGCTGAGACGTTAACTTCTAAGATCTCAGTCAGCTATTTCCAGCACATTTAATGCTTTATGGCAGTGAGTTTTTCATTATCCTCCCTCTCCCTTTCAGCAAGTGACTGAACTGCCCATATCAGTTCTGCATAATCACAATATCCCAGACCTGCAACACCAACAGTTTCTGGGGCAGTTCTCCTAATCACTGCTCTCACTTTCCTGAGCATTGTGCTTGTTCAAATGCCCCATCAGCTCTGTTTGTAAATATAGTGATAAACAGTGTAGATTTCAGAAAAATGATAACAGCAGTAAGAAACTGACCAGAATAGTCACTCAAGGAGGAGTGCCCACCTCCAGCCAGCAACCAGGAAATAAGGAAACTGTAGAGCTATGAGTTGCTGAAGAGAAAATGTGCGAATAGCACTCTAAGTGTTATTTGCTGCTTAAGATAAATTGAACAATTTCGTTCAAAGATGTTATTTTAGACTAGAGTATTGTATAAAAAGCCTTTCATGATCAATCTGTTCCCTTGAATTTTTTTGTGTGGAAATTGGAATCTGAAAAAGAGGCACAAGGCTTCATTTTTGGTGCTTTGTTATGAATGAAGATAAACTAATAATTTTTTTACAGCACCAGTGTACTAACAATATGACGATTTCCTAACAATCTGCAATGTCTTATTTCTTTTTACCAAGCACGGTGTCTGTTTTATATCATAATCGTATTTCACAATGTCTACAGCATGATATAACAGTAGCACCGAGTAACAAATGATTTACCGCAAACTATAAATGGCAGACACTGAGGAATTGATGTCATATCTCCAACCTTCAGGCTCTGAATGCAGAAACTTAGATCACCGCTTCTGCTTATTTCTATTAACAATAGGCAACCTTTCCCCTCCGATAAATAACACATTCGTAGCTCAGCAGTTCATAGAATTCATTATGTGGAAAGATTTTTTATATTTCTGATTAGAACAAATTAAAGCAGAATATTAGTCATTTGTTTAGAATTGCTCAAAAGCTGTAATATAGCACTCTTTCTGCTCAGCAAAGTGGAGGAGCACTGCATAGGCCACACACGATGTACTGCAGTGATGAATATAACATTACATTTGATGTATTAGTAATTGTGCTCAATCAGAAAAAGAACATAACAGAATCCATCAATTGTAGAAATCCCATTAGCGAGGCACATAATGAGGTGAGTTACTACAGTTGGGGACCATCCTGGTTGTGTAAACCTTGTGGGATGGCTTCAATGCTTTTTGATCAAAAAATGTCAGCATGTATTACCACTATTTATTTATTTATTTATTTACTGCATGGAATCTATGCAGGGTTTTTATTCTATGTTGGCCACAATATGAATATGCACCTACACATTACACTCATATAAATAGGTGTGCCGACCAATGTATTCGGTTTTGCTTTAGTTCTTTGCACTGTTTACTTTGGGGTGTGTGCTCCCACCCCTCCTCACTCTTTGGGATGTGCACCTTGTCTATTTCACTTTTAGCAGGGAGGTGTAAACCACAGTCAGGGCCAGATCCAGCGCTGCCCCCATCTCTTTTAATATCCACTGGTACATAGCGAGGTGATTTACTTGACTTAGGGACCAAGATAATTGGGTACACCTTTTTGTGGTGGAATGACTTTTACAATTTTGTGATAAAAAAAATGCAAACTATTAACCCTTTGGTTTTTACATGCGTTACTACTGTTTATTTACATACGGCAGGGTATCTATTCATTGTTTTTACTCCAAGATATATACTGTATTTTTTGGATTATAAAACACACTTTTGTTCCCCCAAATTTTGGGGGAAAGAGGGGGTTTGTCTTATAATCCGAATCTATTGTTTTGTATTGTGGGGGGGATGGTGGCACTTTGAAGATGTGTGTGGGGGCTGGAGGAGGCTGCAGAGCCAACGGGAGGTCACGTGCTCCTGCTCATTAGCCTCATGTAATATTCACTGCACCCGCTGTCCACCACCTCAGTGCTGACACAGCACCGAGATGTTGACATGGGGGCGGCGCATATTACTTGTGCCCCCTCCCCCTGTCATGCTATACCTCCCCCTGTGCTGGCACATGTCCAGAGGCACACATGGCCCACCACCCCGTCATGCTATATAGCCCCTGCTGGCGCGCACACTGTAAAATAACAAACGATGTTACTCACCTCTTTGTTGATCGCTCCATGCTTAAAGCTGAGCAATGACTTCCTGTGTCTGTGCCGGCATCAGGTCACATGATCGGCACAACACAGTGATGTCTTCACTGTGCGCCACGGTCACATGATCCAATGCCCGTGCCAGGACAGGGGAACATGTGCCAGGACAGGGGGACATGTGCCAGCACAGGGGAACATGTGCCATTACAGGGAGACATGTGCCATCACAGGGGAACATGTGCCATCACAGAGGGACATGTGCCAATACAGGGGAACATGTGCCAGGACAAGGGGACATTTGCCATCACAGGGGGACATGTGCCAGCACAGAGGGACATGTGAAAGGACAGGGGGACATGTGCCAACATATGAAGGCCATATGTAAAATAAGGGGGCCATATCCAGGATGGGGGCATTATCCCAGGATGGGGGACCATGTACCAGGATGGGGGACAGATATAGCAGGATGGAGGACATATATACCATGATAGTGGATATATATACCAGGATAGGGACATATATACCAGGATGGGGTGGGGTGGGTCATGTACCAGGATGAGAAACATACTGTTGTGGCCAAAAGTATTGACACCCCTGCAAATCTGGCAGATAATACTCAGTTTCTTCCTGAAATTGATTGCAATCACAAATTCTTTAGTATTATTATCTTCATTTAATTTGTCTTCAATGGAAAAACACAAAAGAGAATGAAGCAAAAAGCAAAACATTGATCATTTCACACAAAATCCAAAAATGGGCCAGACAAAAGTATTGGCACCCTCAGTCTAATACTTGGTTGCACAACCTTTAGCCAAAATAACTGCAATCAACCGCTTCCGGTAACCATCAATAAATTTCTTACAATGCTCTGCTGGAATTTTAGACCATTCTTCTTTGGCAAACTGCTCCAGGTCCCTGATATTTGAAGGGTGCCTTCTCCAAACTGCCATTTTTAGATCTCTCCGCAGGTGTTCTATGGGATTCAGGTCTGGACTCATTGCTGGCCACCTTAGAAGTCTCCAGTGCTTTCTCTCAAACCATTTTCTAGTGCTTTTTGAAGTGTGTTTTGGGTAATTGTCCTGCTGGAAGACCCATGACCTCTGAGGGAGACCCAGCTTTCTCACACTGGGCCCTACATTATGCTGCAAAATTTGTTGGTAGTCTTCAGACTTCATAATGCCATGCACACGGTCAAGCAGTCCAGTGCCAGAGGCAGCAAAGCAACCCCAAAACATCAGGGAACCTCCACTATGTTTGACTGTAGGGACCGTGTTCTTTTCTTTGAATGCCTCTTTTTTTCTCCTGTAAACTCTATGTTGATGCCTTTGCCCAAAAAGCTCTACTTTTGTCTCATCTCACCAGAGAACATTCTTCCAAAACTTTTGTAGGCTTTCTCAGGTAAGTTTTGGCAAACTCCAGCCTGGCTTTTTTATGTCTCGGGGTAAGAAGTGGAGTCTTCCTGGGTATCCTACCATACAGTCCCTTTTCATTCAGACGCCGATGGATAGTACGGGTTGACACTGTTGTACCCTCGGACTGCAGGACAGCTTGAACTTGTTTGGATGTTAGTCGAGGTTCTTTGTCCACCATCCGCACAATCTTGCGTTGAAATCTCTCGTCAATTTTTCTTTTCTGTCCACATCTAGGGAGGTTAGCCACAAGTGCCATTGGCTTTAAACTTCTTGATGACACTGCGCACGGTAGATACAGGAACATTCAGGTCTTTGGAGATAGACTTGTAGCCTTGAGATTTCTCATGCTTCCTCACAATTTGGTTTCTCAAGTCCTCAGACAGTTCTTTGGTCTTCTTTCTTTTCTCCATACTCAATGTGGTACAAACAAGGACACAGGACAGAGGTTGAGTCAACTTTAATCCACGTCAACTGGCTGCAAGTGTGATTTAGTTATTGCCAACACCTGTTAGGTGCCACAGCTAAGTTACAGGTGCTGTTAATTACACAAATTAGAGAAGCATCACATGATTTTTTTAACAGTCCAATACTTTTGTCCACCCCCTTTTTTATGTTTGGTTTGGAATTATATCCAATTTGGCTTTAGGACAATTCTTTTTGTGTTTTTTTCATTGAAGACAAATTAAATGAAGATAATAATATCAAAGAATTTGTGATTGCAATCATTTTCAGGAAGAAACTGAGTATTATCTGACAGAATTGCAGGGGTGTCAATACTTTTGGCCACAACTGTATATACTGATTGTAAGACAGACACTGGCATTATAAGATGGACCCCATTTAATATTAAAAATTATTTTTTTCTCTTTTCCTTCTCCATATTTGGGGGTACGTATTATAACTCGGTACATCTTATAAAGCGAAAAATATGGCATGTCCTTTTCTAATAATGGTGGCAAGTGAACCAGTACTGCCTACATGTAGACTATACCCAGAGGAAACAAAAGTAACAATATTGTGTGAGGTAGCAAGGGGAATGGTGGTAGAGGGACGCTATGTTTCCCCAAGGATGGTGAGCTACTGCATGTATGGGGCAGGAGATGCTTACATGAGCATAGGTGAGGTAGGTGTGGCCACCGTTACTGAGAACGGTGGCTGTTGGTAAAGCCTGTTATGGGACCTCATCTATGAGGAATGGGGGAAGGTTTTTGGGCGGGCCTCCATTCCTCATCTCCCGCCCCAGGCTTTTGAAGTAGCTGGGAGGGAAAGACAGGTGAAAAAGGTTAGGCCGGAAGAGACGGCTGTGAAGGTGTTGTGAGAAGAGATCAGACTGGAGAGGAGTTCAGTCTGGGGAAAAGTAGCCTGTGAGCACACAGGGAGCGTGTACCGGACCCCAAGGTGGGGTAGGACCCCTCGGCGAGCTCCAGGAGGAGCAGGTTTAGGGCCGACGCTATTATCCTGATGTAAGGACTGTTTTTTTGTTTTGTTTTGCCATTGTGTGAAATAAACCACACTTGTTTTTGGACTGAGCCTGAGTGTCACTGCCTTACTTGCTGCTGCTATAGAGACTGATCCCTACATATGGTGGAGAATGCGGGCAATGCAGTAAGGCATACACTAATCGCTGTAGAGGACAAGTTGTATGTCCTGGGTGAAGCAAGCCCTAAAGCAGCGCTCAGCAATGGAGGACGTTGTAAAGGCATTGATTGAAGCCAACCTGCAGCAGAAGCAGCAACAGCAGATGTATGCTGAGGCGCTGCAGGCCCAGCAGCACAGCCATACGGAGGCCTTGAGACTTCAACAGCAAACTAACCAACTCCTGATGGAACAGTTAACAGCCCTGAGGTCAAGCGCACCATCTGATACACAGCAGGACATCAAGAAGCGGGTCCGTGCGTCCCTCCAAAAGATGACCGCAGGGGACGATGTCGAAGCTTTCTTGGCGGGGTTCGAGAGAGTGGCAGAGCGAGAGAGTCTGCCGCCACACCAATGGTCGGAGGTCGTAGCGCCATATCTGATTGGAGAGCCCCAGAAAGCGTACTACGACCTGAGCGAGCAGGACGCCCGGGACTATCAAAAGGTAAAAGCCGAGATTCTAGCTCGATTAGGTGTGAATGTGTATATCCGTGCCCAGAGAGTCCATCGCTGGGCCTATGTAGAGACTGTAGCGGTCCGGTCTCAGATGTATGATCTCGTCCATCTTGTAAAGAAATGGTTACAGCCAGAGCTGTTGTCCCCAGCGCAGATGGTGGAAAGAGTGGTACTGGACAAGTTTGTGCGGGCCTTGCCCCCAGCCATACAGCAGTGGGTGGGACATGGGGACCCTGTCGATGCCAACCAGCTGGTCGGTTTGGTGGAACGATATGAGGCCACCCAGAACTTGTTAAAAGTTTCTTCCCCAGCCCGTGTGCTCCCCAAATCCCGCAAGGTCACTGACCCTGAGAAATACAGGACTCTGACCCGCACCCCCACCCCTGCAGGTCCTCAGGCAAGGAAGCTAGAGACTGTTGTGTGCTGGAGGTGTCAAGAGCGAGGACACATTGCTGCAAACTGCCCTATCACCACCGATCCTATGGACTGCAGTGTGGCCCGGCGTGTCTCCCTCTATGCCTTCCCGGTATATACCGCTGCTTCCCCGGAGCCTGCACATATCTCTCCCATGTGTCAGATTACGGTGGCGGGATGTCCTGCAGCTGCCCTCTTGGACTCGGGAAGCCTTATCACCCTGGTGCATGCCACCTTGGCTGGGTCAGCATCCTACACGGGACGTAATGTGGGGATCTTATGCATTCATGGGGATTTGAAAGAGTACCCTACAGCCATAATCACTATCCAAACCCCGAAGGGGGAGTGTCGTCATGAGGTGGGAGTGTTAGAGTCCCTGCCGTATGGACTGATCCTTGGGAGAGACTTTCCCCTATTCTGGACTCTGTTACCGGGAAACCCGGGGATAAGGGGTAAACAAGTCCAGAATGTCACGGACCCTGAGACTGAACCTCGTGATCCCGACTCAGGGGTGCCAGCCGTGGGAGTAACAATGTCCCCTCTAGAGGTATTAGCGGGGGAAGCCGAAGAGCTTGGGTCGGTACCTGAGTTCGCAGAGTTGGGAGTTCCCCGTGACAATTTTGGTACTGCACAGCTCCAAGACCCGACGTTAGATCGGGCCAGGGAAAATGTTATTTGTATTAATGGGGTGTTTCAGTACCCAGGAGCAGACCAGGTGTTTCCCCACATGGCTGTCAACCAGGATCTGTTATACAGGGTTGACAGAGTGCGGGGTGAGACCTTGGAACAGCTGGTGGTTCCGCAGCCTTATCGCCCGACGGTGCTCGACTTGGCACATAGGCATGTGCTGGGCGGACACCTGGGCCATAAAAAGACTCTGGAGCGAATTCTGCAGCGTTTTTACTGGCTGGGAGTGTTTCGGGAGGTGCAGCGGTATTGCGAATCATGCCCCGAGTGTCAGCAATCCGCTCCTATGCCGCACTTCCGTAGTCCCTTGGTACCCCTGCCCATTATAGACGTACCATTTGAAAGGGTCGCCATGGATCTGGTGGGTCCTCTGGTCAAGTCTGCCCGAGAGCATCAGCATATCCTGGTAATCATGGATTACGCTACCAGGTATCCAGAGGCAATTCCACTGCGGCACACCTCGGCGAAATTGATAGCCAAAGAGCTACTCGCTGTGTTCTGCCGGGTAGGAATCCCTAAAGAAATACTTACGGACCAGGGGACGCCGTTCATGTCCAAGGTTACCAAGGAGCTATGTAAACTGTTCCGGGTAAAGCAGTTGCGCACCTCGGTCTACCATCCGCAGACAGATGGCTTGGTTGAAAGATTCAACAAAACCCTAAAAAGCATGCTGAAAAAGGTGGTATCCAGGGATGGGAAGGACTGGGATTGTCTTCTCACCATACCTGATGTTCGCGATTCGGGAGGTACCACAGGCCTCGACAGGTTTTTCTCCGTTCGAACTCGTGTATGGTAGACATCCCCGGGGCCTGCTCGACATTGCCAGGGAGGGATGGGAGCAGGAACCCACCCCTCACAAAAGTGTAGTAGAGCACATCGCGACCATGCAGGACCGGATGGCAGCGGTGATGCCGATAGTGAAAGAACACTTAGAGGAAGCCCAAAGAGCTCAAAGCCGGGTATATAATAGATCCGCTAAGGTCAGAACTTTTAACCCGGGAGACAGAGTCCTGGTACTAGTGCCTACTGTGGAGAGTAAATTCTTGGCAAAGTGGCAAGGGCCCTACGAAGTCCTAGAAAGAGTTGGGGAGGTCAACTACAAGGTATATCAGCCGGGTCGGAGAAAGACCGAGCAGATATACCATGTCAATCTGCTAAAAGCCTGGAAAGACAGAGAGGGTCTGGGTACAGAGGGGTCTCCAGCTGACCGTCCTCCTGCACTGACTTTACAGGCCAAGGTGGTGCCTGAGGGGGCAGTGGCAGAAGTGACGATAGCCGAAACCCTCACTAAAAACCAGCAGCAAGAGTCTCGAGAGTTTGTGGCCAGGAATACGGATGTATTTTCAAAGCTGCCAGGGCGTACCTCGTTGATTACACACGACATTGTCACCGAGCCCCAGGTAAAAGTTCGGATGAGGCCATACCGAGTACCTGAGGCACGGCGAAAGGCCATTTCAAAGGAGGTTCGTCAAATGCTGGAGTTAGGGGTTATTGAGGAGTCGAAAAGTGAATGGGCTAGTCCCATTGTGCTTATTCCCAAACCCGATGGGACGATACGGTTTTGCAATGACTTCCGGAAGCTGAACGAGGTCTCTAAATTTGACGCTTATCCAATGCCACGAGTAGACGAGCTCATTGAAAGACTCGGGAAAGCCCGGTACTTCTCCACACTCGATCTAACTAAGGGATACTGGCAAGTACCCCTTACGGATAGCGCCAAAGAGAAGACCGCGTTCATCACCCCGGAGGGTCTGTTTCACTACCTGGTGTTGCCATTTGGCTTACATGGGGCTCCAGCCACGTTCCAAAGATTAATGGACATCGTGTTGAAGCCTCATCAAAGGTACGCCTCGGCCTATCTGGATGACGTCATCATTTTCAGCAGTGACTGGGAGAGCCACTTGGCCAAGGTACAGGCTGTGGTGGACTCTCTCCGGGCAGCGGGGCTGACTGCCAACCCCAAAAAGTGTGCTCTGGGAATGGAGGAGGCACGCTATTTGGGGTATGTGATAGGGCGAGGTATGATTAAGCCGCAGGTCAACAAGGTCGAAGCCATCCAGAGTTGGCCCCAACCAAGGACAGTAAAGCAGGTGAGAGCCTTTTTGGGAATTGTGGGATACTACAGGAGGTTCATCCCCAATTTTGCCACCCTCTCAGCCCCATTGACAGACCTTCTGAAAGGAAGACGGCCGGTCATGGTAAAGTGGAACCCCCAGGCCGAGCATGCCTTTCTGGTCTTGAAGACGGTGTTATACGGGTCTCCCATCCTTGTCACACCTGACTTCACCCAAACCTTCATCGTTCAGACAGATGCATCGGAAGTAGGGCTAGGTGCAGTCCTTTCTCAGGAGGTGAATGGGAAGAACACCCCGTTAACTACCTGAGCCGCAAGCTCACGCCTGCAGAGAAAAATTACAGTGTGGTCGAGAGAGAGTGCCTAGCCATCAAATGGGCCTTGGAAGCGTTGAGGTATTATCTGCTGGGCGACGGTTTCGGTTGGTGACTGACCACTCCCCACTCACGTGGAGAGCCAGTCAAGAGAGAGGAATGCGCGAGTCACCAGGTGGTTCTTGTCGCTCCAGAACTTTAACTTCATGGTGGAACACAGAGCCGGGAGGCTGCAGGGCAATGCCGATGCCTTGTCCCGGACTCACTGTTTGGTGACAAGAGTTCACCCCCCCAGGGTTGAACTG
>JARQOC010000005.1:423151402-423204074 GCA_033576535.1 Allobates femoralis | reverse complement strand
CCACCACTCAGCTCTCTTCCACCTCTCACTTGCCTGGCATAAAGTCCTAGGTTTAGGAATTCATGAGCGCGTTTGGTGTTTGGTTTGGGGTACATGGTTCACCATCTCAGCTGTTGTTTTATTCTGCGGCCACCGGTTTGCAGGGGCGCTACAGGGCTCAAAGGATCTGGATGCCTTTATGACGTCTCTTAACAACAATAGACGTAATATAAAACTTACTTATTGTTGCAGCAGTGAATCAATTGATTATTTGGACATCAGAATCAGGAAGGAAAGAGATGGTCTTTTAACAACAGACATTTTTCGAAAGAAAACATCAGTCATTTCGGTATTAAGTGCAAGATCATCACTCACACCCTAAGTTATTAGATCTGTCCCCACAGGAAAGTTTTTGAGGGCCCACTGGATATGCTCCACTGATGAGTTGTTTGAAGGCCAGGCCCAAAAACTAAAAAATCGTTTCAAATTTCGCCATTATAGGAAAGGTCCAGTTGAAGATGTCTACCAAAGAGCCCGCCAGACCCCGCGTGAATAACTGCTCTGGCCAGTAAATAAGAAAACAAATGAGCAGGTGAGATTGATAACATCATACCATTTGCAATGGAGGGAGATGGCTGAGGTTGTTAGGCGGTACTGGCCCATCCTCTTAGCAGATCGTGATCTATCTGGGGTGCTCGCTGAAAGACCCGCGATCACCCAGAGAAGATCTAAAAAGTTTAAGGATTTGGTTGTACGTAGCCTCTATATACCACTACCATCAACATTTCTATGGGGTGCCGTGGCCCAAGGTTTGGAACATTTCCCTGTGGAGACTGTGGGGCGTGTTCCCACATAGAACGTGCCTTTGACTACCACAATTTTAATGCCACAAAAACCTACAAGATAGTTCACAATATAAACTGCCGTTCCACTGGGGTTGTTTACTGGGCGAAATGCCCATGCAAACTTATTTATGTGGGTTTAACATCACACGAGTTGAGGGTGCGTATCCTCGAACACACACGTGACATTAGAAAGGCAGCAACGATTGAAGAAGTGCAGGCTCTCAAAAATATACCAAGGCATTTTAGAGACATCCATAATTGCAATTGGCATCTCCTTAAATTCAAGGGAATTGATAAAGTACATCTAGGGGTCAGGGGAGGTAATTTAAAGCGTATTCTGGCTCAGAAAGAAGCCAGAGGGATTACGATCCTTCAAACCACCAAACCTGGTGGCTTGAATGACTCTGTATCATTCAAGCCATTTTTGACATAAGTGTGTGTAACTATCCTGTTGTGATTTATGACAGTGTGTGCATATGTATATAAGGGGGTTTCTATGCCAGTGTGCTCGTCTACTGCTTTGTGCCTCATTGTTTTTAAATGGGTGGTCATCGTATGTGTCATTTGTGTTATTTTTCAGTTGGATTAACCTATTGCACTACAGTAAAGAGAGGATCTGCAATTTATACTCGTATATGTAATCTGTAGTTCACAATCCACGTGTACTGTCCAATCACCTTGACAATTTGCTTCCCAGTCTGCACCTCTTTGTTGGGAGGATACTATTGGAGTGTCTGCTTTAATCTATATATTTTATAATAATACTTTCATTAATGTTTAGAATAAAGCAATGCTCTATTTTGAATGCAGTAGATCAATACCTGTTATAATTAGTCTCTTCTCCTCCTGCAACTGTCCCTAAACAATGCTTTGTGCTATATTTGTATACATTTAATATGAGCAGGTGATGCTGAGGTGAGAAGAATATGTTATTCAAGGAAGCTGTCAACTGTGGGCAAGCTGCCTTCAGTTAAGATGATGCAATGATCCTCTTCCTGTGTGCGCGCCCTGGCTATGTTGCCACCTTCTCCCATGTGCGTTCGGCGTCCAATTGGAGTGTACTGCGTCAGGACTTGCACAACCGCATTTCCGGGTCGCCGGGGATGCGGCGGATGCAGTGGTGGGTGGACATGTGCGGGCCAGAAAACAGCTACAGGTGATCACAGCTGATTTTGTGCTATAAAAAGGTGTCCCCCACACTGTCCCAGCACCTCTTGACGAAGCGGTGGCGAAATATACGTCGAGGTGCTGGGCAGTGCCATGGTAGGCAGCCTCTGTATACGTGGTAAAGTGTACAGAATGAGATCTCTATGTGCTTAATATCTCTGTAAATGGAAGTATATAAAGTAGTTATATGTGACATTGACTGTTAAGGTGGCTAAACGTACAGTACAGACCTAAAGTTTTCTGTATTTTCATGACTATGAAAATTGTTGATTCACACTGAAGGCATCAAAACTATGAATTCACACGTGGAATTATATACTTAACAAAAAATGTGTGAAACAACTCAAAATATGTCTTATATTCTAGCTTTATTCAAAGTAGCCACCTTTTGCTTTGATTACTGCTTTGCACACTCTTGGCATTCTCTTGATGAGCTTCAAGAGGTAGTCACCGGAAACGGTCTTCCAACAGTCTTGAAGGAGTTCCCAGAGATGCTGAGCACTTGTTGGCCCTTTTGCCTTCACTCTGCGGTCCAGCTCACCCAAAACCATCTCGATTGGGTTCAGGTCTGGTGACTGTGGAGGCCAGGTCATCTGGCGTAGCACCCCGTCACCATCACGTCTCCTCCTCCATGCTTCACGGTGGGAACCAGGCATGTAGAGTCCATCCGTTCACCATTTCTGTTCCACACTAAGACACGTTGGTTGGAACCAAAGATGTCAAATTTGGACTCATCAGACCAAAGCACAGATTTCCACTGATCTAATGTCGATTCCTTGTGTTCTTTAGCCCAAACAAGTCTCTTCTGCTTGTTGCCTGTCCTTAGCAGTGGTTTCCTAGCAGCTATTTTTCCATGAAGGCCTGCTGCACAAAGTCTCCTCTTAACAGTTGTTGTAGAGATGTGTCTGTTGCTAGAACTCTGTGTGGCATTGACCTGATCTCTAATCTGAGCTGCTGCTAACCTGTGATTTCTGAGGCTGGTGACTCGGATGAACTTATCCTTCGCAGAAGAGGTGACTCTTGGTCTTCCTTTCCTGGGGCGGTCTTCATGTGAGCTAGTTTCTTTGTAGCGCTTGATGTTTTTTGCAACTGCACTTGGAGACACTTTCAAAGTATACCCAATTTTTCGGACTGACTGACCTTCATTTCTTAAAGTAATGATGGCCACTCGTTTTTCTTCACTTAGCTGTTTTTTTCTTGCCATAAAACAAATTCTAACAGTCTATTCAGTAGAACTAACAGGTGTGTATCCACCAGACGTCTGCACAACACAACTGATGGTTTCAACCCAATTTATAAGGCAAGAAAACCCATTTATTAAATCTGACAGGGCACACCTGTGAAGTGAAAACCATTTCCGATGACTACCTCTTGAAGCTCATCAAGAGAATGCCAAGAGTGTGCAAAGCAGTAATCAAAGCAAAAGGTGGCTACTTTGAAGAACCTAGAATATAAGACATATTTTCCGTTGTTTCACACTTTTTTGTTAAGTACCGTATATACTCGTGTATAAGCCGACCCGTGTATAAGCCGACCCCCTACTTTTGCCCCCAAAACCTGGGAAAACCTATTGACTCGTGTATAAGCCGAGGGTGGACTCCAGCACAGGTATACAGCCCCCAGCATTGTGCTATACAGGCCCCCCCCAGTGGTATACAGGTCCCAGCAGTATGGTATACAGCAGCCCCAGTGGTATATACAGCATCCCCCAGTATATACAGCAGCATCCCCCAGTATATACAGCAGCATCCCCCTATATACAGCATCCCCCCATATACAGCATCCCCCATATACAGCATCCCCCTATATACAGCAGCCCCCTATATACAGCAGCCCCCATATACAGCATCCCCCTATATACAGCAGCCCCCATATACAGCATCCCCAGTATATACAGCATCCCCCTATATACAGCATCTCCAGTATATACAGCACCCCCAGTATATACAGCAGCCCTCAGTGGTATATACAGCAGCCCCAGTATATACTGCACCCCCAGTATATACAGCATCCTCCATATACAGCATCCCCCATATTCAGCATCCCCAGTATATACAGCATCCCCCTATATACAGCACCCCCAGTATATACAGCAGCCCTCAGTGGTATATACAGCAGCCCCAGTATATACAGCACTATATATGCACTGCTGGGAGAGTGGCCTGGGCTCTAACATGGCTGGTCGCTCCCAGGCAAAGTGCACATAATCCCACTCTGTTACTTCCAGTGTCCCCACTCTGCCATTCAGTGGGGACACCGGGTTGCACTTACCCCGGTGACGCCAGGAGGACCAAGGGGACCGCAGCGAGGACTCTGGAGCGGCGTGGCCGGTGCTCTGCTGGATTCTCCCGCCTGCACACCCCGCCGCTGCAGTAATCAGCTGGGAGCTCCGGGTGCTGTCGGGGAGCGGAGGACGGGAGGGCACAGACAGTCCACCTGTCTCCTCTCCCGCCGGTGCATAGAGCTCTGTGGCTGAACCGGACAGGTGAGGACCGTTGGGAGAGGTCCGGTTCTGGCTGCCTCTTCCTCCCTTGTTTACAATAGCCTGGCGCCATATTCCCCTCATAGCCCCACCCACGAAGCCTCAGGAGCGGGACGAGCGCCATTAGCCACAGCTTCTGTTACCGTATTGACCCATGTATAAGCCGAGGGGGGGACTTTTCAGCCCATTTTTTGGGCTGAAAAACTCGGCTTATACACGAGTATATACGGTATATAATTCCACATGTGTTAATTCATAGTTTTGATGCCTTCAGTGTGACTCTACAATTTTCATAGTCATGAAAATACAGAAAACTCTTTGAATGAGAAGGTGTGTCCAAACTTTTGGTCTGTACTGTACGTCGAGGTGCTGGGCAGTGCCGTGGTAGGCAGCCTCTCTATACGTGAGTGAACGGACCTGAGTGAACCCGTGGGTGCCCGCAGGGAGACTGCAGCCGCCCTGTACTCACCATGTGCGGCGAGTGCAGGGTGGCTTCTCCCTCTGTGCACCTGATGGCAGCCGCTTCCGACTCCGTAGCATGAAATGAACATGCTGCTGAGGAGCGGACTGTCGGCTACCATGCACCACTGCTAAATGAACGCTGCGGTCGGGTTATGCATAGTGGGCATGGGATTTCTTAAAATCCCATCCACCATGCTTATACTGTACTACGCAGTGTTTTGGACGCAGCGGCAAGACTGTGCTGGGCTATATATGTTACTTAGAGGCTGTGCTGGGCTATTTTTGTTATTTGGAGGCTGTGGTGGCTTATATATGTTATTTGGAGGATAGGTTGGACTATATATATATTATTTGGAGGCTGCAACTGGTGTGGCACAGCCTCCAAATACTATATACATCCCAGCAGCAGCCTCAGTATTTTATAATAGATGATGTCCCGATTCTATTGTATCTGGTATTCTGGAGCAGGGGTGGACCTACCGTGGTGCAGCTGGTTCAGCTGAACCAGGGCCCCGACTGGGTAGGGGGCCCCTCAATCATCAGTAGGGGGCCCCCATGAGGAGAGGAGGGTAACTGAGGGAAACTTCCTGCTTCCCTTGGCTGTTCCCGCCCCTTCTCTGCTCTGCAGCCCCGGCTCTCACACCTTCAATGCGCGGCTCGGCGCAGGTAGGAGCCGCTCGCACCCCCCCACCCTGCTCCACACCTATAGCTGCTAGCACCCAAACTCCCCCCTGCTCCTCACCTAGAGCTGCACAAGAGCCCGCCAGGCTGAAGGTCCCCGCCACTGTTCTAGAGTATGTATGTAGTTTATTTATGAAGATTTAAGAATAATGCAAAGCGAAGCTGGGTTTAAATCCTGCTCCAATATCGCTGATTGCTGGCAACCAGCCGGGCGCTACCAATCAGCAAAGCGTGGTTGAAATCCCGCGCTATTTGCGGGCGGACTGTCCCTGTTGCTGATTGGTTGTGGGCTGCTGGCCTGACCAAACAGCGAAGCAGGATTTGTGGGGTCGGGGGACAGCAGCCGGGTGCGGGCAGAAGGGGTACAGCGGCCGGGTGCGGGCAGGAGGGGGCCGGGGAAGAGCGTGCAGTAGGGGGCCGGGTAAGAGGTGGTCAGTGCAGGATGGAGGCAGAGTGGTCAGCGCAGGATGAAGGCAGAGTGGTCAGCGCAGGATGGAGGCAGAGTGGTCAGCACAGGATGGAGGCTGGGTGGTCAGCACAGGATAGAGGCTCTGTGGTCAGCACAGGATGGAGGCAGAGTGGTCAGTAGAGGATGGAGGCTCAGTGGGCAGGAGGGGGCCGGGGAAGAGCGGGCGGGTGCGGGCAGGAGTGGGCCGAGGGACAGTGGCCGCATGCAGGCAGGAGGGGGCCAGGGGGGACAGCGGCCGGGTGCGGGCTGGAGGGGGTCGTGAAACAGCGGCCGGGTGCGGGAGGAGGGGGTGGGGGGGAGCTCCTGCCCGCAGCAGAGTGCTTAGCTGAGTTTACGGTGGCTCAGTGGTTATTAGAGTTTACGGCACCTCAGTGGCTGGCAGACTTTACGGCGGCTCAGTGGTTACCAGAGTATACGGCGGCTCAGTGGTTAGCAGAGTATACAGGGGCTCAGTGGTTAGCAGAGTATACGGGGGCTCAGTGGTTAGCACTCTATGGTGGCTCAGTGGTTGGCACTGTATATGGTGGCTCAATAATTAGAACAGTAATGTGGCTCAGTGGTTAGCACTGTATACGGTGAATCAGTGGTTAGCACTGTATACGGTGACTCAGTGATTAGCACTCTATGGTGGCTCAGTGGTTGGCACTGTATATGGTGGCTCAGTGGTTAGCACAGTATGGTGGCTCAGTGGTTAGCACTCTATGGTGGCTCAGTGGTTGGCACTGTATATGGTGGCTCAGTGGTTAGCACAGTATGGTGGCTCAGTGGTTAGCACAGTACGGTCGCTCAGTGGTTAGCACAGTATGGTGGCTCAGTGGTTAGCACTGTATATAGTGGCTCAGTGGTTAGCACTGTATACGGTGACTCAGTGATTAGCACTCTATGGTGGCTCAGTGGTTAGCACAGTATGGTGGCTCAGTGGTTAGCACAGTACGGTCGCTCAGTGGTTAGCATTGTATGGTGGCTCAGTGGTTAGCACTGTACGGTGGATTAGTGGTTAGCACTGTATGGTGGCTCAGTGATTAGCACTTTATGGTGACTCAATGGTTAGCACTGCACGGTGGCTCAGTGGTTAGCACAGTATGGTGGCCCAGTGGTTAGCACAGTATGGTGGCTCAGTGGTTAGCACTGTATGGTGGCTCAGTGGTTAGCACTGCGCGGTGGCTCAGTGGTTAGCACAGTATATGGTCGCTCAGTGGTTAGCACTGTACGGTGGCTCAGTGTTTAGCACAGTATGGTGGCTCAGTGGTTAGCATTATATGGAGGCAGAGTGGTTAACTCCATATGGATGCTCAGTGGTTAGCACAGTACGGTAGCTCAGTGGTTAGCACTGCGCGGTGGCTCAGTGGTCAGTGCAGGATGGAGGCAGAGTGGTCAGTGCAGGATGAAGGCAGAGTGGTCAGCGCAGGATGGAGGCAGAGTGGTCAGCGCAGGATGGAGGCAGAGTGGTCAGCGCAGGATGAAGGCAGAGTGGTCAGCGCAGGATGGAGGCTCGGTGGTCAGCACAGGATGAAGGCAGAGTGGTCAGCGCAGGATGGAGGCAGAGTGGTCAGCACAGGATGGAGGCTCGGTGGTCAGCACAGGATAGAGGCTCTGTGGTCAGCACAGGATGGAGGCAGAGTGGTCAGTAGAGGATGGAGGCTCAGTGGGCAGCTGAGGATGGAGGCTCAGTGGTCAGCTGAGGATGGAGGCTCAGTGGTCAGCGCAGGATGGTGGGCCAGTGGTCAGCACAGGATATAGGGCCAGTGGTCACCACACGTCCATCCTCCCTCCCATCCGCTCCGGTCTCACCCGCACCCGGTGTTTACATCGCCAGAAGCTACAGCAGGTAATGAGCGGTCATGTGATAGGCGGGCTGAAGTGACGTGCACAGAGCCTGTCACATGACCGCTCATTATTTGCTGTAGCTTCCAACGACGGTGTAAATACCGGGTGCGGATGATACCGGAGCGGCGGGAGGAATGGAGCGGGGGGGAGATGGAGCGAGGGGGGGAATGGAGCGAGGGGGCGGAATGTAGCAAGGGGGGGGAATGGAGCAAGGGGGGGAATGGAGCGAGGGGGGGGAATGGAGCAGCGGGTGGCAGTGGCGGGCAAGAGGAGGCTGGAGGTGGGCGCACCTGCTCCAGCGGGCGGGGCGCGACCAGGAGAAGGCTGATAGCGCGGTGTCTGTGAGGCCGAAATCGCGCGTCGCTGATTGGATCGTGGCCGCGTCGCGCGGCTGTTTTACATACGCTGCGCTCATTGGTTGCCGTGGCTGGCAGCGACCAATGAGCGCTGCCGCACGATTTTGGCCTCAGACGGAAGTGGCCGCAAGACAATTATATTATAGATGCAGCACACCCTGCAGCCTCTATATTATATATACACAGCCCGCAGCTTCTATATTATATTCATGAATCGTGGAATGTGTTAAAGGCACCCACTGAGACTGTTTCCTCCGAGGCCCACAAAAACCTGGAACTGGCCCTGTCCCTGTGTTTTACAGGAAGGTTTTGCAGGCATTTAATCCATCCTGGTATGAGATATTGCTGTACAGAGATTCCACATCCATGGTGGTGAAGATGGTTCCTTCTGGTAGAGGACCTATTGATGACAGTTTATTCAATAGGTCAGTTCTGTCCTGAATGTAGCTGGGTGTCTCTTTTACCAGGGGTTTGAGAACACCCTCTACCATCCAGAAATTTGTATATATTTTTGTATGTAATTCCTTCTCATGTACTGCACCAAAGAATTAATGGTGCTTTATAAATAAATAAGAATAATAATCTGCCATTGATCGCACATATCTAAGGCTATGTCTAGCCGACGCTAGTCTTTGGATGCGGAATTCTTCTGCAGCAAAAACGCTGCTAAACTGTTAATAAACCCACCGTCGGCACATAGCCTTAATGATACATTTTCATATAGCAAAAATGCAGCAAATCTTCCACATGGAAATCCTGCTGGACTTTACAGTACTAGTAATGTGCTTGTGATTTTCGGAGATCTTGTGTATGAGTTACAGAAAAATTATTGCAATGTAAATTGACCATTGTTGCAGATTTGAAATGTTATAACTGTAATGCTCCCAATGTTTTCTGCAATTTGGTTTGCAGCATTTCTGCTTCAGTAGATCAATTGTAGAAATGCAACAAAATGATGTACTCTAAATACAATTTTGCTAAAATGGTTGAGACAGAGGCGTAGCTAGGGGTTCAGCACAAGGGGGGCGAAACATCATGAGTGGGCCCCCAGCCCAGGTGACCAGCAATAATCACACGTACAACCTAAATAGGATGTTTACATTGTGAGCCCCAATGGGGACAGTGTTGATGATGTATGTAAAGTGCTGTGGAGTTCATAGTGTAAAATAAATGAAAAAAATCTTATTCTTATATTATGTCACAATACCAGGATCTGACGATCTTGTATGTCAAGGTCAGGGGCTCTCTGATGCCATGTTGCTGCTTGTCTCGCTGTCGTCCTCTTTTGACACTGCAGTGCGGTGGACAAGAGAGCATTAACTGGTTAATAACAAGAAGTATGGAGTGTACTAACTGAGCCATAAACCCCCCCATACCATGTCCAGCAGACATTGTAGGATTACTATATGGATTTTATTATTAGGGTATGGACACACTGGCATGAAACGCGGATGAGTGCAATGTGTGATTTTATCGCATTGCACTCGGACCAATGTTATTCAATGTCTGAGAGCAGATTGGCGAGTGTCGGACGCTTTTTTCTCAGCCAGATTCAGGATGAGAAAAAAGTTGCAACATGCTGCGACAGTATGTGATTCCCGCGCGAGACTCACCAATGCAAGTCTATGAGTCTGACAAAATCACATACCGCACACTGACAGCACATGGAGCATCCGAGAGGCATCAGTTTTTTTCACGGATACATTATCATTCTGTAATTGAAAACACTGTAAAATGTTCCTGTAAATGATTATACACTAATAGCTGCTGAGGAAAGAACAGATTGCACACGGATGTGATCTGAGAGAAATGTCGGACACTCGCACAGCAGTTGGATGCCAAATGGACCAAGTAACCGATGACACTCCTCCAACTCCCCTGGATGAGAAACAGACCGATTTTAAGGCGGCGGGAGACAGTGTACCACCATGTCCTCAGCTCAGTGCTGTGCACACAGTATACCACCATGTCCTCTGTGCTGTGCACAGACAGTGTACCACCATGTCCTCAGCTCTGTGCTGTGCACACAGTGTACAGTACACTGTATGTGCACATCACGGAGCTGAGGACATGGTGGTACACTGTGCACAGCACGGAGCTGGGTACATGGTGGTACACTGTGCACAGCACGGAGCTGGGGAGATGGTGGTACACTGTTTGTGCACAGCACAGAGCTGAGGACATGGTGGTACACTGTCTGTGCACAGCACGGAACTGGGTACATGGTGGTACACTGTGCACAGCACGGAGCTGGGGAGATGGTGGTACAATGTTTGTGCACAGCACAGAGCTGAGGACATCCCAGAAGAGACAGACAGGCCACAGACGGGCGGCGGGACAACACTGAGCCCACCTGGAAGAACTACAACTCCCAGCACCCAACACACTGCCCTGAAATCATATAGGACAGGCAAAAGAACTACAACTCCCAGCATGCCACACCCTGACAACACAGAAAGGTGGCAGCAGCTGCATGGAGGCAGACACACGGTACAGCTGCCAATATCACCACACACAGTGCCAGCCACAGCCCCAGTCCTCCTGCACCCCCGTCCTCCTCTCCTCTGTCCTCCTGCACCTCTGTCCTCCTCTCCTCTGCCCCTCCTGCTGCTCCTCTATCTTCCTGCACCCCCATCCTCCTCTGCTCTGTCCCTCATGCTGCTCCTCTATCCTCCTGCACCCCCATCCTCCTCTCCTCTGTCCTCCCGCACCCCCGTCCTGCTCTCCTCTGTCCTCCTGCATCCCTGTCCTCCTCTCCTCTGTCCTCCTGCACCCCCGTCGTCCTCTCCTCTGTCCTCCTGCACTTCCGTCCTACTCTCCTCTGTCCTCCTGCATCCCCGTCCTCTCCTCTGTCCCTCCTGCTGCTCGGCTGTCCTCCTGGACCCCCGTCCTCCTCTCCTCTGTCCTCCTGCACCCCGTCCTCCTCTCCTCTGTCCCTCCTGCTGCTCCTCTGTCCCCCTCGTTCTGCCCCTCTTTCCTCTTCTCCTGTCCACTTGTTTCTGTCCCCCTGCACCTCTGTTCTCTTTTCCTCGGTCCCCCTGTTTCTGTCCTTCTGCCCCTCTGTTTCTGTCCTACTGCCCCTCTGTTCCCCTGTTTCTGTCCTTCTGCCCCTCTGTTTCTGTCCTACTGCCCCTTTGTTCCCCTGTTTCTGTCCTTCTGTCCCTCTGTGCCCGTTTCTGTCCTTCTTCCCCTCTGTTTCTGTCCTTCTGCCCCTCTGCCCCCCTGTTTCTGTCCTTCTGCCTCTCTCTCCTCTTCTCTTCGGTCCCAATGCGCCTCTGTCCTCTTCTCCATGGTCCCCCTGCGCCTCTGTCCTCTTCTCCACGGTCCCCCTGCACCTCTGTCCTGTTCTCCACAGTCCCCCTGCGCCTCTGTCCTCTTCTCCTCGGTCCCCCTGCGCCTCTGTCCTCTTCTCCTCCGTCCCCCTGCGCCTCTGTCCTCTTCTCCTCCATCCCCCTGCACCTCTGTCCTCTTCTCCTCCATCCCCTTGCGCCTCTATCGTCTTCTCCTTGGTCCCCCTGAGCCTCTATCCTCTTCTCCTTGGTCCCCCTGCGCCTCTGTCCTCTTCTCGGTCCCCCCACATGGCCTCTGGACTACTAGCGATCCACCCCCCTGCTTCTCACTTGGCTGCCCCCCAGGGCAAGATCTGCCAGTCAGCCCCTGGGGGTCAGGTTCCCTTTAATAGAAGAAGAGCAGAGGTGAGCAGGACTATGACCTCTCTGACACTACACCTGAGCCACAAATCACTGGATGGGGGGTTCTCTCTGTCCCCTGTCCTGCCAGTGCTGCTGTCCAGTGTTATCTGTAGCTCTATCATGTCAGGAGAGCAGCTCACTTCAGATATAACACTGGACAGTGCAGCAATCACCAGGATATGAGGCAGAGTTATTGGCACAGGCCGCACAGCCTGTCCAGAGATCACCACTTCCCTGCCTGGTGCTGCACTTAGGACTTTCACTTTCCCCTCTTCAGAAGAGGGGGGAGGGTGCTAGCAGAGAGTTCTGCCGACCGGGGGTGAGGGGGGTGCTAGCAGAGAGTTCTGCTGACCGGGAGGGGGGTGTTAGCAGAGAGTTCTGCGGACCGGGGGGGGGGGGGGGGGCGTTTGCATGCACACTCACCGCCGCAGCCGCCGTGAGCTACGCTACTGGGTTGAGACTCACCAGTGCAAGGCTAGGTTCACATTGTGTCTATGCTGTCCATTTAACGGATCCATTGGACAACAGCCCAAACACAGTGTATTAAAGCATCCATAGGTTTCCATTCAACAAACTCATATTAACACGCTAAAATAGGCATGCATTTGCAAGTATGCTTTTGTTGAAACGCACAGGCAAACACGGACTGCAGCGTTTTTCAGTCCATTAGAAAACAAACGGAATATGACACAATGCTACAGATCTGTGCAAATCTTTAGCATTTCGTTATATTGTGTTTGCAATAGATAGTGATAGAGAGATGATAGGACAGAATGATAGATAGGATACACAGAAAGAAAGGTAGATACGAGAATAGCATTACCAGCCTCCTGCTCTGTCTGCTGCTTCTGGTGACGCTCATTAAGCTCATGGTTATTCACCCAGCAACCCGCAGAGAGCAGGGAGACAAGGCAGGGAGGTAAAGCTATTCTTGCATCTGTCTTTCTATCTATCCTATCATCTATTCTATCTATCCTATCATCTATAAATTGTATTATCGATCTGTCTATCTCATGTGGCACATACGTTTTTGAGGTATCAAAAACGTATGCTCTCAGAAGTGGCTAAATTTGCCATTTTTGCTGTCACCTACAACGGAAACCGTTAATGTATCTGTCTGTAGAATAATAATATTTACTGAGAAATAAATCACATTGCATGCAGATGTCATATAGATGTCACATGGACGCCAGGTGAGAAAAAGTGCACATTCGTAAAGCATGACATATGGAATACCAAAAGGATTTCACTTTTTTGGATGAAAATTAGACCGATTTTCTTACATCTGTGAGAAAACGAAAACCCTTAGGAGCATAATATCAAGCCGCAACCAAAGACAGGACGCTGTCTATCAGAGGGAGGAGGTGGAGTACCTGACATGCTTCCGTACCTGTATCTGTATCATGTGTAGGAAATGTATCTGAAAGCATGAATATGCTGCATATGAAATACAAATAAAATACATCATGTCACCTGATGCCATGCCTTCTTTAATGTACTGTGAACTCATAAGAGATGGTGCACAGTGTTTCATTCATATACTCTGTATGGTGCTACCTAGTAACCACTGATGACGATGGTCTTTGATGACCTTAGGCTCTGTGCTCTTTGCTGCAGACATGCCATTTACGCCCGATAGATATTTAGCTGTATTGTTTTTGAAAGCACATTCATTTTTAAATTTGAGAATTAATTACTATATTATTGGTAATGTAACTATGATATGATATATTAATCCTTCAAATAAATAAATATAAGATTTCAACAATTTAAGTAGGTTTTAGGAAGTCATCCTCCGTCAATCTGGTGGTCAGTGAGTTCTCCCATTAACCTTATGTAGAAAGTGACCTGGCATTGCAAGTTTGATTTCTCTATAGGAATATTGTCTATCTGGGAATCACTCTTGTCTTTTGATAGATTTGCTTGTCATTGTGCAAGCAGGCAAACATGCAGGCAGCATTTCTTTGGCAAACATAAATTGTTACATAATTTGTAAGGGCGGCTTCAGACTGCGGCAGCGTCCGGTCCGGGGCTGTCAGGAGTGACAGCCTGGACCGGAGTTTTGCTGCATAGAATACTATCGGGCTGCACGGAGCTGGATCGCGCCGGGTAGTAATTATCTGCTATCCGGCTGCTGTGTCGCCGGATGTATCCTGCAGAAGTCGGGATTTGTCTGCCGATTCCAAAAACGTTGCATGCAACGTTTTTGGAATCGGCAGACAAATCCCGACTTCTGCAGGATTCATCCGGCGAGCTAGCAGCCGGATAGCAGCTAATTACCACCCGCCGCGATCCAGCTCCGTGCAGCCCGATGATATTCTATGCAGAAAAACTCCGCTCCAGGCTGTCACTCCTGACAGCCCCGGACCGGACGCTGCCGCAGTCTGAAGCCGCCCTTAGGCTGCAAAAAATAAATAATCATCCATCTTATTTTAGGCAGATTTCACACTTACATTTTTTTTGTCTTGTGTTGCAATCCGCCCAAAACCTGAATCCTCCTGATCAGGCGTATGTACCTATACTTAACACAGGGCCACAGGCACATGCGTTCGCTTAAAGAGGACCTGTCGCCAAACCAGGCATGGTGATCTAATTACAGCACTGGATACAGCATGTCTGCAGCATGCAGACAAGGGGTCGACCCAGCACTTGAGCAGCCCTGTACCCCGAGATAATACACTTAGAAAACTTACATGCTACAGCCACTAAGGAGGTGGCTAGGGGCTGCAGCCAAGGGCAGATTCACACCCCCTGCATGTGTAATCTGCCCACCGCTGCCAATCATTCTCTCGCTCTTCTGGGGGGTGGGGCTAAACAGCAAGTTCTGAAGAAAAAAAAAACAACTCTGTTTAATGCTGCAGAAGAGGGAGAGAATGATTGGAAGCGGTGGGCAGATTACTCATGCAGGGGGTGTGAATCTGCCCTTGGCTGCAGCCCCTAGCCACCTCCTTTCCGGCTGCAGGATGTAAGTTTTCTAAGTGTATTATCTCGGGGTACAGGGCTGCTCAAGTGCTGGGGGATCCCTTGCCTGGATGCAGCAGACATTGCGTTGCTATTGTCCAATCAACGCTTGTGCATCACGGAATACACAACTCTGTCATGCCTATGTACTTATGGCGCGAAATATGTACGCCCATATTCCTTTGTGGTAGCGGCGTGTAAAGCAGCGAAGGTATTCAACAGGAAGTTAGCCGCGGCACCTGTCGGCACTTCCGGGGAACAAAGATACCTTCAGTGGAGAACGTAATGGCGGCGTGTATATGCGACATCAGCGATCGGTATCCACCGTTAAAAACGTGCGCGTGCACGTGCGGTGGATACCTGTTGCTAGGCACAGTGGCGACGTGTAAAGGTACCTTTACTGTTAAAATTAACTTACCCTTAACCTTCGTCAGGCTGCATAATTTTACAACGTTAACAGGCTGCAGAGGTACAATTGTACCTTCATATATAGCTCCACTGTGGGAAGACTTTCTATTCTGGACCAAAACTGCAGAGATGTCACCAAATTTCAGCCCTCTACGGCTTTTCAAAAAAAGTTATTGCAATTTTAAAAACGGAATAGTTACAATTGTACCCACTCAGCCGGACGAAGGTTTAAATTATAGCCTGTTCATGTCTTTGTCAGTGGGCAAACTTACAAAATCAACAAGGGATCAAATAATTATTTCTTTCACTGTATGAGAGCATTTTCAGAATTTTTCGCACTAAATCTGCATCTCCTGGCAGAAAAATAAATCAAAAATGTAATGCATTTTTTTACGAATTTTTGATGCATTTTTTCCATGCATTTGGGGTTGGAAAAACATTGCACTGATTTATAGCCTGCAGATTTATTTCTGCAGCAAATCTGCAAAGGAATAAAAGCAACATGTGCACAACACTTCAGATTTCTCATTGACTTTGCTGACATAAGGATTTGAATGCAGTTTAGTGACAAAACTGTACTAAAAAATGCCTCAAAAGCTACATTAAAAACATACTGTGTGTACGGGGCCTTAAAGGGAATCTGTCAGTAGAATCAATTTTCTAAAGCCATCTGTATGGCCATAAGAAGCTGCATAAAATGATACTTTGATATTTGTAATCTGATGTTTTAGTCCAGACAAAGTCATTTTTTTTTAATAAGTAAATGATCTTTTAAGATCTGTGAGCTGGAAATAGATCCTGAGAATCCACCTTTAAAGCTTATTGTAAATGAAAGGGACCATTAGCAGTGTGAGACATGCTCTGCATTATTAGTCCAGAAGAAAACAACCAAATATCAGAATACTTCCCTCAATTAGCAGCCCATTACCAGTAATCTAATAATCTTAATTTGTAATTTTATTATACACAGGAAAGGCATCAAGGCCCCATTTAACCATGTTCAATAAATTAACTATGATAAATTCCTCTGGCTGAAAGCTCCATGGTTTCATTGCTCTCATAGAAACCCATTTCCAATACTTCGTCACTCCCTGTGTCTAAGGCTAGGGTCACTCTTGCATGCGTTTTTTAGGGTTGTTCCTGACATCCTGCGATTTTGGCCTGTGTTTTTGCAGTTAGGTCAGGAGCAGCCGTAAAAAACGCATGCAAAAACGCATGGTACCACTTAGTGCCATGCGTTTTCCAATTGCGTGAAACCATAGGGCCCCATGTTAAAAAACACATGCATTTTTGGAAAAGCACCAAAAAAGGTCTCAAGAGACGTTTTTCGGTGCTGAGCCAAAAACGCATTCCAAAATCGCATGGCACTTTAGCCATGCGTTTTTGGCATTGGGGCATGCGTTTTTTTTTATTGGAGTCTATGGATGAGTTTTTCCAAGTGATTTTCACACAATCCAAGTGTGAAAATCGCATGGAAAATCGCATCCACGACGGGAGAGGAACTTGCTGAGAAAAAGTAAAATTGAAAGATTGACACCTGTTCTGGGTTTTGGAGACACTCCTGGTTTTGACACACAAACCTGATCGAACCTGATCAGGGAAAAAACTGCAGTGTGAAACCAGCCTTAAGGGTACTTCATAGACTGCAACATCGTTAGCGATATCGCTGAAACGTCACAGGTTTTGTGACGTAACAGCGACCTCTCCAGCGATGTTGCAGTGTGTGACACGCATCAGCGACCTGGCCCCTGCTGTGAAGTCACTGATCGCTACAAATCGTTCTGGACCATTTTTTGATCCTTGGTCTCCCGCTGGTCAGCACGCATTGCTGTGTGTGACAGCAAGAGATCAACAATCAGTGACCTCCCAGCCAATGCCCAGCGCTGTTCATTAGATGTTGGGCACTGGTAACCAGGGTAAACACCGGGTAACTAAGCAGAGAGTGCTGCTTAGTTACCCGGTGTTTACCCTGGTTACCAGCGATGTCGCTGCTGACTGGTCGCTGGTGAGTCTGCCTGTTTGACAGCTCACCAGCGACTGCAGAGAGACTTTCCAGCGATCCCGGCCAGGTTGGATCGCTGGTAACTCTCAGCATGTAAAGGGGCCCTTAGAAGCAGGAAATGTTTCCTTGATCTGAATTTTCCTACCCAAAAGTGAACAATGACATTGATGAAGCTGTTTGCCATGCTGACATGCACAAGGTTGCCATTCAATTCTTGCTCAAGATATAATCTCCTTTCATGTATTTCTAAAGGCCGGGTTACACGCTACGATGTCCCAGCGACCCGACCAACGATCAGGATCGCTGGAACATTGTTATCTGATCGCTGGTGAGCTGTCACACAGGCAGATTCATGTCACAAGCGACCATCGACCCATGTAACGACCTCAGCATCGTGGAAAAGAGTATAAAATATTTTTTTCCACGATGTCAAGGTCCCGTGACGTTGGGATAAGCGAGAGAATGCTGGTAACCACTGTAAACATCGGGTTACTAAGCAGAGTGCTGGGCTTAGTAACCAGATGTTTACCGTGGTTACTAGCGTTCTCCCGCTTAGTAACCCGATGTGTTCCCTGGTAGAAGGGCGATGTGTGCTGCCTAGCGGCCGACCAATGATGGAAAGATGGCCCTGGCCATTCACCAATGATCAACGATCAGCGAGCTGATCGCTGGTCATTGGTACATGTCACACGCGGCGACTTCACTACGAGGTCACTGCAACATCACAAAACCAGTGACGTTGCAACGATATCGTTAGCGATATCGTTGCGTGTAAAACGACCTTTAGACTGAAGTAGCTACTGACATGTCAGGACTGATTTCTCAAAAAGCAAAACTGTGCTATTCATGACGAAAATATATAATAATTAATCCAGCCATTACTCATTTATTAATCTTGACTTTTCAGCATTCATGTAGAAGTCAGGGCTGTGGGGTAGGTAAGCCAAACCACCTACTCAAACTCTTCAGTTTTCCTGAATCCGACTCTGACTCTAGCTCCCACTCCACAAAAATGGACACCGACTTCACGACTCCGACTCAACAACCATGGTTGTGAAGTCAGTAAGCCAAACATCCGACTCTGACTCCAACTCCTCAGTTTCCCTGAATCTGACTCTTACTCCACCCAAAGTGGAGTCCGACTCCATGACTTACCAAAGCCCTGGTAGAATTGACAACTGTAAGTTTGTGAAGCATGACCAGCTTAGGTGATAGGCATGGCTTAGTGTATGTGGGTGTGTTCCAGCATTTCCTGAAAAAAATAAATATTATTTTCTTAAGTCCACACGGTCATGGAGTTGTTTATAATGGAAGTGGGTGGTCTGGATATAAGACCCCCAGGTGGGCGGTGAATGATCAATTATAGTACCCAGATGGCTCCCCTGCCTCACCCACCAACTAAGCTAGTCATGCCCACTAGTTTACTTTAACAAAGCACCCAAGCCCGCCCATGCGTGGATATTTTACCCCGGACACCTGCTGTAAGGTTTTCAGTCTTTTTTGCTATATCTGTTGTTATGTTTGCATTTAGTGTATTTTGTCGGCCATCTTGTTTCCTGTCATGTGTAATGACTTTTGCCCTCAACCAATATGGAGTTCTCAGCTTGTCGTCGGCCATCTTGTTTCCTGTCCTGTGCATTGACTCTTGCCCTCAAACAATATGGAGTCCTCAGCTTTGATGTCCCTGCCCTGTTTCTTGCCAATTGCCCTTTTAAACTACTTCAGCTGGTTAACCTGTGCTCCAGAATCAGGCCTGCAATCTGTCTGTGACTTGCTCTCTGAAGCCTGGATTCATTCTGCCTGGAATCATTTATGAACACAGAATCCTGGGTGCCAGCAATATCTGACAGGGAAGTAATGAACTCTGAATGCTTTCCCTGAGACTTGTACTATGCTTTAATACTCTGATGTCCTGGGTTGTTTTGCCTTGCCTTCTGCAACTTGCATTTACTTTATCCTGTTGATGCACTAACTTGTATGAAGCAATACAAGAGCTGCTTAAGAAGCATATGTCTCATGTGTCTCATTATACCCATGCATTAGACTCTATATAGACTGTATCATATATGACAGATTCTGGAGCCATAATAGAGTCTGCTGGGTCTAGGACAGTGCTGCATCTGCTGCCACCTGTATAGAGATTTCTGGATCTTTTGCCATTGGAGAGCTGCTGCAGACCGTGGATCTGAGATATCGATATATGTGATGATAGTGGTTGTGGCTTCTCACAACCTTTCCAGGTGAGCACATTCCCTTCTTTTAAGTCAGGAGTGTTATCACAGGTAAACACTATTGTGCTCCTTTTCTTCCTTTCCAGCCTCTCTGCCGTGCAGTTTCTGGGAATATGGAGGACCCCGTTAAACATCTGTGCGACGTGACGGATTCAATCCTTGCTGACCTACAGGCATTGAAGACCAGCTTTGCAAGCCTGCGGGATCGCGGTGATCATAATCTGCAGGTGTTCGGACAAACCACGCAGGACTTACGAACCCGGATTGAGGTTCTGGAGGGACGCGTCCACATCCCAACTTCAACCCCGGTTATTGGAATCCCCAAGCTACCACCATTCCGTTTTGGCGGTGAACGGGAAAAATTCAGGGGATTCATTAATCAATGCAAACTGTTTTTTGCGGCTCATGCGCCACAGTTCCTTACTGAGCGATCTAAAGTATTGACAATAATTATGCTGCTCTCCAACAAAGCTCTCACATGGGCAAACCCCCTAATTGAGACTGACGATGACTGTCTAAATAATCTTGATGCTTTCATTTCAGCTATGGGGCAGGTATTCGATGATCCAAACCGCGGTGCTACAGCGGAATCAGCCATGTTAACTTTAAGCCAAGGTAAGCGCTCGGTAGCGGAGTATGCTTTGGATTTCCGGAGATGGGCTCTCGACACCACTTGGGATAGCTCTGCTAAGAAGTCGGTTTTCCGGAAAGGATTATCCTCTGTGATTAAGGACGAACTCGCTCGTGCCGACCCACCTACAGCATTAGGAGATTTCATCAACTACTGTATTCGGATCGATGCTCGGCTTACTGAACGCAGACAGGAGAGATGGTCGGAGATAAAGCGCACTAATCATTTATTTCCTCCCTCTCCAGCTAAGGAGTCCTTGAGCAGGATTATACGAGAACCCGAACCTGAGCCTATGCAGGTGGACTTTTTACAGAGACGGGTCAGTGATGCACGTAAGGAACATCGAGTAAAGGAAAATCTGTGTTTCTATTGCGGTAAGTCAGGACATTTCATTATAAACTGCCCCAGTCGTTCTCGTAAGACAACTGCAGCCATCATACACTGCGAGTGCTGTGAGAGGGGTTCTGTCAGGTCCGAACCACAGATCCCAGAGAGAGTAGAGGATACAGACATTGATTACTCAGACTTGAACTCTGTTATCTCTGAGCCGGATGCACGTGTTACTGCAGCAGTTTTTCAGGTTTTTTCAGCGGTTTCCCAGCTGAGTTGTAAGAACAACAATTCTCATTGCTTTATTCCCCTCAAGCTCAGGGTTCACTCTGTCTGGGTATCTACCTCCGCTATGATTGATTCAGGGGCAAGCGGCAATTTTATGGACATCTCCTTCGCTGAGAAACTTGGAGTACGTTCAGTAAAGAAGGCTACTCCTGTACAGATGGAGACCGTAGATGGCTCACTGTTAAACTCTGGACCAGTGGATCAGGAGACGGAGCCCTTAAAGGTCCTCATGGGTAATGACCATCAAGAGAGTCTGTCATTTATGCTCATCTCTTCTCCTCATTTCCCTATTATTCTAGGACTGCCGTGGCTGCAGGCTCAGAATCCTACGATTAACTGGGAAACTAAAGAACTGCACTTTCCAGAGAAACAGATAAGTCCAGAAGCTTCAGTCTGCTCCATTCCTAAAGGACCAACATCAGTCTCTGAGCTACCAGCCATATACCGTGAGTATGCTGACGTGTGTGACAAAAGGAACGCAGACCTGCTACCCCCTCACCGTCCATATGACTGTCCAATAGACCTGTTACCAGGTGCGGGAATACCTTTTGGCAAGATTTACTCTTTGGCAGGGCCTGAGCTAAAGGCTCTCAAAGACTATATAGACGAACATCTAGCCAAGGGCTTCATACGCCCCTCTTCATCTCCTGCTGGTGCACCAATCTTCTTTGTGAAGAAGAAAGATGGATCTCTTAGGCCCTGTATAGACTATCGGGAGCTCAATAAAATCACGATCAGAAACCGTTACCCACTACCGTTGATCCCTGAATTATTGGAGAGAGTACGGCATGCAAAACTCTTTACAAAGTTGGATCTCCGTGGGGCCTATAACTTGGTCCGCATTAGACCTGGGGATGAATGGAAGACAGCTTTCAGGTCACGCTACGGACACTTTGAATATCTAGTAATGCCGTTCGGTTTATGTAATGCTCCAGCAACTTTCCAACATTTGGTGAATGACATTTTTAGGGACCTCCTGGATACATTCATTGTCATTTATTTGGATGATATTTTGATTTTTTCTAATTCCACAGAGGAGCATCACAGACATGTGAAGATGGTCTTAGAACGCCTTCGACAAAACCATCTGTATATCAAACTGGAGAAGTGCGAATTCCATCGAACGGAGATCCAATTTCTGGGGTATGTAATGTCATCACGAGGAATTAGTATGGATGAGGGTAAGATCCAAGCCATTAAAGCCTGGCCGGTCCCCAAGAATGTGAAGGAGGTCCAGCGCTTTATAGGGTTTGCTAATTTCTACAGGCGTTTTATCAGGAACTTTTCTGAGGTTGTGTCTCCCATTACACGGCTTACCCGCAAGAACTCTGCTTTTACCTGGACCCCCCAGGCTCAAGAAGCATTTTCCCGTTTGAAAGAGAAATTCACCACGGCACCTATTCTGGTGCATCCTAACCCTGAACTGGCCTTCATAATAGAGGTGGATGCCTCAGACAGTGCCATCGGAGCTATCCTCTCCCAGAGGACAGGTGAGAAAGAAGTCTTACATCCCTGTGCTTTCTTTTCCCGGCGGTTGTCTCCTGCAGAACGGAACTACGACGTGGGTAATAGAGAATTACTGGCCATCATCGCAGCCTTCAAGGAATGGAGACACCACCTTCAGGGAGCTGCGCAGCAGATAATCGTGTTGACTGACCACCGCAATCTTGAGTTTATCAGATCGGCTAAGTGCTTGACTCCTCGCCAGGCTCGTTGGAGTCTTTTCTTAAACCAATTCAGTTTTGTTATCTCCTATAGGCCAGGATCGCGTAATGGAAAGGCCGATGCGTTGTCTAGACTCTACTCAACTGAGACAATTCCACTCACGTCTCGTAAGACTGTTATCTCTGATTCCAGGTTCATGGGAGTGCTTCATAATCAAGACTTGCTTAACGACATCAAGGAAGCATACCATACGGATCCCTGGCTGGCACAACCGTCTTGTGAAGTAAGTCTTGTATATAAGAACGGTGTGTGGATTCAGGGGCAACGCCTGTATATTCCTGAAGCAGTCAGGGTGAGAGTACTGCAACTCGTCCACGATTCTAAGATAGCGGGGCATAGAGGAGTTCTGAAGACTCAAGAATTCCTGTCTCGCTTCTTTTGGTGGCCCACATACAGAAGAGATGTTCTAGGTTACGTCACTTCTTGCGAAGTCTGTGCCAGATGCAAGACTCCACGATCTTCGCCTACGGGTCTATTACAACCCCTACCCGTTCCATCCCGTCCATGGGGATCCATATCTATGGACTTCATTGTGGAGTTGCCAACCTCTCAAGGAAAGAACACAGTTCTGGTGGTGGTGGATCGGTTAACAAAGGCAGCCCATTTCATTCCGTGTGTTGGTCTACCCACTGCGAAACACACATCGGACTTAATCATTCAAAATGTGTTTCGCCTGCATGGCGTACCGGATGAGGTTGTATCTGATCGAGGGGTGCAATTCACTTCAAAGTTTTGGCAGCACTTCTGTGCTGCGTTGGACATCAAAGTTAACCTGTCTTCTGCCTTTCATCCGCAGACAAATGGACAAACCGAGCGGACTAATCAGACACTAGAACAGTATCTCCGCTGTTTTATCTGCCACCTACAAGATGACTGGGTGGATTTGCTTCCACTGGCTGAATTCTCTTATAACAACTCACAGAGCGCTTCCACCAAGCAGTCACCCTTTTATGCCAATTTGGGTTATCATCCTAACATCCTTCCTCGACTTCCCATAGATTCACCTCTTCCAGCTGTAGCCGACAGAATCACCTCTCTACAAAGGAACCTCGATCTGCTTAAAGGGAATCTGGAATCAGCTCAGGACAGGTATAAAAAAGCGGCAGATAGGTTTCGTAAACCTGCACCAACCTTCAAGGTAGGAGATTTGGTCTGGCTGTCAACTAAGAACCTTAAATTGAGAGTACCATCATCCAAATTGGGTCATAAGTACGTTGGGCCCTATAAGATTAATAAGCTCGTCAGCAACGTTGCCTGTCGCCTTCAACTTCCAAGATCTATGAGGATTCACCCCGTGTTCCACGTTTCTCTACTAAAGGCTGTGACTCCCAATTCATTCCCTGGTCGTTCTTCTTCCCCTCCTGCTCCGGTACTCATCGATGGCCAGGAGGAGTTTGTCGTGGAAAGGATCCTGGACTCCAGGTTGCGTAGAAACGGGGTGCAATACCTGGTAAAGTGGCAGGGCTATTCTTCTGAGGACAACTCGTGGGAGCCGGCCTCCAATCTCCATGCTCCTCGGTTACTCCGCCAGTTCCATCGGAGGTACCCGGGAAAGCCTGGACTGGGGCCATCCAGAGGCTGTCCCTAAGGGGGGAGTAATGTAAGGTTTTCAGTCTTTTTTGCTATATCTGTTGTTATGTTTGCATTTAGTGTATTTTGTCGGCCATCTTGTTTCCTGTCATGTGTAATGACTTTTGCCCTCAACCAATATGGAGTTCTCAGCTTGTCGTCGGCCATCTTGTTTCCTGTCCTGTGCATTGACTCTTGCCCTCAAACAATATGGAGTCCTCAGCTTTGATGTCCCTGCCCTGTTTCTTGCCAATTGCCCTTTTAAACTACTTCAGCTGGTTAACCTGTGCTCCAGAATCAGGCCTGCAATCTGTCTGTGACTTGCTCTCTGAAGCCTGGATTCATTCTGCCTGGAATCATTTATGAACACAGAATCCTGGGTGCCAGCAATATCTGACAGGGAAGTAATGAACTCTGAATGCTTTCCCTGAGACTTGTACTATGCTTTAATACTCTGATGTCCTGGGTTGTTTTGCCTTGCCTTCTGGAACTTGCAATTACTTTATCCTGTTGATGCACTAACTTGTATGAAGCAATACAAGAGCTGCTTAAGAAGCATATGTCTCATGTGTCTCATTATACCCATGCATTAGACTCTATATAGACTGTATCATATATGACACCTGCATCTGTTTTAAACAACTCCATGACCACCAGGACTTAAAAATTAATGTTTATTTCTTCTGCAAAAAGAAACGCTGGCCCCACCAAACCAAGCCTACCAACGTCTGGCCATCGCTTTTACATGTATGCTGGCTTTTCAACTCCATTTAGTGCCCCAAATCTTGGATTCTTATAGATACAATAAGCAGACACCTTATACTGTCTGCTAGAAAATCATGCATGTACAGTGTGGCGCCCCTGTGACTAGGCGCCACAGAGTGATATTGCACTTTATTATAAAAATGTAATATTATTTGTAAGTTGCTAGTTTGGGAATTAAACCTTATGGAGTCTGTTTCTACACTCACTTAGGACCACACCACCTAGAGTAGGGGGAACCAGTACTTGGTAGATGCCAGAAGGGTGGGGGCAGAGCTTAGGATAGAGGAAGAGTGACAGTTGACAGTTTACCTCAGACGGTGCTGGGAAGGCAGACAGGGTGGTCAGGCTTGACAGCCCAGCTGAGAGGAGGGTGCCCCATCTTTAAGTGGGGACCCAGAAAAGAAGGCAACGGGCCAGGACTGGTAGGAGCCGGCTGCTCACGTTGAGGGAACACCAGCGACACGGAAAGCCAAGGCAGCCAGGAGTTTATCCCTGACTGCAAAACCAACAAGCTGCATGCCCAACAGAACCGGGTTGCTGACAGCCCCACAGAGGTACCTCACCCCTCAAGCCCAAAAGACGGTTCTACACTAGAGGTGGAGGACTGAATCCCAGTGGCGGAGGGGAAACTTGTGCGTTCCTGCTGTTCCCATCTGCATCGGTACAGGTCCAGTTGAGCCTACTAGATACAGACTGCAGGACTGGCGGGTGAGCTCTGCAAGGGTGGGAAAGATTGAGAAAGGAAGAAGGAGACCCTGAACGACCTGAGAGAGGACATCTAGAGACTCCATAAGGGAAACCCTGAGCTGGCAACATCCACCTTGTAAACCAAACTGTATCGTGTTTTGTTTATGTCATCAACCGGTACCGAGTAAAGTGGAGTTAAACTTGAACTGGTTTCCATTATTCTTCCCGCCGCAGCCTGAAGGGCTCAGCATAATCAGCAGCAGATTAGTAGAGGGGTAAGAACTGCAGCATCATCTCCATCACTGCCCTCCTTCACCATAATCCCACATTGCTGCCCTGAGGTAAAGCTCCACCTGTGGGGAGCTGTACCACACTTTGCTGCCCCAACCATCACCTCAGCGGCCGGCTGGCAGCGCCGGTACCAAATTACCAGACACTACAGGTGGCGTCACGATCCCCTGTAAATAACCTCTTTATTCCCCCATCATCAATATCTACCATAGTTGATCACCAGGGCACAGCACCGGGGTCCCGACCAACCGTGACTCCCTACACAGCAGACCCGGTGTCCGAGTACCTCATCCACCCTAGCTCTGGTTGATTCATACAGCAGCTACACATTGAAGACCTTTTTATATTTATATCTAATCTGATTGGGAGACTGCATTGAAAATTTTATAAGAATGGAGAAAACAATCATAAAGAGTAACAAGAGGTGTGTCTTTGATCTCAGCATATGGTGCTGACCATAAAGTCACCATAAAGTTACCACGGTAACTGTGGTCATGTGACCTGATGATGCTCTGTGACATCATCACAGGTCCTGTAATCACACGGGCCTTGCTGGGAGGCAGCGCTGGATCGATGATAGGTGAGCATAATGATTTTTTATTTTTAACACTTTCTTATATTTCTCTTCTGCAATGTATATTATACAGTGCAGAAGTGAAAGTGCCCCGCTGTGTCTGGATCCATGATAATCACGGACCCGGAAACAGAATAGGTCACCCTCTGTGGTGTCCTTTCCTGTCCGTGGGATACTACAAAAAGTAGGATCCCACAGACAGGGAAAAAATCGTTATGTTATTATTATTATTATTATTTATATGCCATTAGGTTCCATGGTGCTTTACATGAGGATAAGGGAGACAAGAACAAGTACACTAAATCTAGCCGATCAGGACGAACAGCTACAGGAGGGGCAGGGACCCTGTCCACGAGGGCTCACAGTCTATGAGGGGCGGGTTAGGGTACAGTAGGATGGGGGAATGTCAGGTATGGGGCGGTCGCCTGGGTCTCATGGCAGGTTGTAGGCTTGACGGAATAGATGAGTCATCAGGTGACACTTGAAGCTACTCAGGGTAGGAGAGTGTCTGACGTGTTCGGGCAGGGAGTTCCAGAGTAAGGCAGATGCCCGGGAGAAGTCCTGGACTCGGATGTGCGAAGAGGTGATGAGGGGGGAGCAGAGGAGGAGTTCTTGGGAGGAGCGGAGGTTGCGTGTGGGTAGGTATCGGGAGACCAGGTCGGAGATGTATGGTGGGGCCAGGTTGTGTATGGCTTTGTACGCCATGGTTAGTGTTTTGAATTGGGATCTCTTGGAGACGGGGAGCCAGTGAAGGGCTTGGCAGAGGGGGGAGACAGGGGAGTAGCGGGAGGACAGGTAGATTAGTCGGGCAGCGGAGTTGAGGATAGACTGGAGAGGTGTGAGGGAGTTAGCCGGGAGGCCATTGAGAGGGAGGTTGCAGTAGTCAAGGCGGGAGATGATAAGAGCATGGATGAGTGTTTTAGCTGTGTCGTGGGTGAGGAAGGAGCGGATCTGTGAGCTGTTCTTGAGCTGGAGCCGGAGAGATGTGGTGAGGGCCTCGATGTGGGGCTTGAAGGATAGGGAGGAGTCAAGGATTACCTCGAGGCACTTGGCTTGGGGGACTGGGGAGAGGGCGCAGTCGTTGATGCAGATGGATAGGTTGGGAGGTGGGGTGGAATTTCTTGGGGGGAAGACTATGAATTCAGTTTTGTCCATGTTGAGTTTAAGGAAGTGAGCAGAGAAGAAGAATGAGATGGCGGAAAGGCATTGTGGGATTTTGGAGAGTAGGGAGGTGATGTCAGGGCCGGACAGGTAGATTTGGGTGTCGTCGGCGTAGAGGTGGTACTGAAGGCTGTGGGACTCAATGAGTTGCCCTAGGCCGAGAGTGTAAATGGAGAAAAGTAGGGGTCCCAGGACCGAACCTTGGGGGACTCCGACAGAAAGGGGGTAGGGTGAGGAGGAGGTGTGGGAGTGCGAGACGCTGAAGGTCCGGTCCGCTAGGTATGAGGAGATCCAGCAGAGGGCAATGTGGGTGATGCCGAGGGATTACAGGATCCGGAAAAGAAGGGAGTGGTCAACTGTGTCGAAGGCGTCAGACAGGTCAAGGAGGAGGAGGATGGAGTAGTGGTGTTTGTTCTTGGCGGTCAGTAGGTCGTTGGTGACTTTGGTCAGGGCTGTTTCGGTGGAATGGAGGGGTCGGAAGTCGGACTGTAGGCGGTCAAAGTGGGAGCACGAGGAGAGGTGAGAGGACAGTTCGGAGTGGACGTGCTGTTCAAGTAGCTTAGAGGCGAATGGGAGAAGAGATATGGGGCGATAGTTAGAGACAGATGTAGGTTCAAGTGAGGTTTTTTTTAGGATGGGCGTGATTAGGGCATGTTTGAAGGCCGAGGGGAAGGCACCAGTGCTAAGTGAAAGGTTAAAGAGGTGGGTGAGGGCTGGGATGAAGATGGAGGTGTGGTTCGGAATGAGGTGGGATGGGAGTGGGTCGTTATGTAAAAGCAGCCTTACTTGACTACTTTGTTGAAAGACAGAGAGCTGACCATTAGGATAAATGCTGGTAGTTGTGTTGACACTGCATGTCAAATTGACCTCCATTTGTTAACAGGTTAACCGAAACAAACTAATTAGTCTTATCTAATATTTAATAAAAAATAATACTAAAATAACAAAATAACAGAAACCTGTAGAAGTCTACTCTGAGAAGAACGGTTCAGCAGAACCGATCTAAAATGACTTCATGAGAGGCTAATGGTTTGGCCTCTGTGTCACTCTCTCTTTAATTTTTTTAGTATCTAAGAATCTATAATTCATGAACTCATATATAATGATCCCAAAAATCAGGTGGCACACAGTCAGAGTTCCGGTAATGGCTTCAAACCCTCCTTTTGTTCAGTGATTCTGAATAATTTTCCTTCATATGGGAAGGTCAGGGACGGCCCCATCGGTACATCACACCCGCTGCCCGAAGAACATCCGTAATTGGCTTGAGTTCCTTCCTTCTTTGCAAAGTAATTTTTTGCACAACCGAGTAGACCTTTAAGTCTTTGTATGGCAAAGGAAAGTGCTCGTTGTGCCTTAAGAAATCGGTTATTCTGTCTCTAGTGCTGCAAAACGTTAACAATGATGTCTCTTGGAATTTTTTTTGCAAGGTATGTGGGTTTAGGAATTCTATATGCTTTCTCTATGTGTAGTTAAATTTCAGGTACAGATGGGAAGGTTTTCTTCAACAGAGAGCCTATGTAAACAGAAATTTGCAAAGAGCCTACTTTTTCAGGTACACCCCTGAATTTTAGGTTATTACGTCTCTCACTTTCCTCCCTTTCAGTCAATTTATCTTGCAATTTCCTCATTTGTCCCCTCATCTTGTTCTGTTCAGTCCTCATCTCTTTACTATCCTCTGTGAGAGTTGCTATAGCTTTTTCAGATTGGTCAGTTTTTGTCACTGTTGAAGCTATTGATACTCTCATTTCCTCAAACTGCGCCTCAAGGTCATTTTTTAAAGATTCTTTGAATCCTCTTAATAGAGTCAGAAATAATTCCCTATCTAAATGTTTGCCCAAAGGTAGTTGTAATAGGGGATCATCCTCTAAAGTATCACACCTATCCTTGTATTGGGCTAGTGCATCTTGATCCGCCCCTATCTAAGAAGCATTTATCATGGGGATTAACTTCAGAGCTAGTTTTAGTATGGGTAGTCATTTCCTTTCGATTAACAGCATTATGAGAAGAATTGTGAAGTTGTGACGCGTCAGAAGGAGCTGCACCCACCTCTATGCTGTCAATTATGGTACTATTTTGCTAGTTTGTGGGTGTCTATTAGGACATTGAACTGATGTCAAGTAGTGATGGGCGAATCCTAAATTACTCGGAATCGCTTGACTCTAGCGAGTCCGAGCACAGGACTCGCTACTCGTTGCGAGTCTAGCGAGTCCAATGTTAATGAATGGGGAAGCGAGTAATAGCGAGTAGTGTGAGATTTACAAATCGCAGATGTGTCTCGGAAGCTTCAGCCTGAAGCAATCCTAGTTTTGTCATTTATTTGCATTGGACTCGTTTACTTTGCAACTGTAATCGCTGGGAAACTCGCACAGATAAGAGTCCTGTCTGCTCAGTGTGCTGGCTGCCCCAGCTCCAGGGTCCTAGAGCCCACCTGCTGCCTAATGTAGCAGTGCTGAGATTGTTCTCAGTCTGCTCATTCCCTGTGCATAGACATCTATATCTATGCAAAGGGATGAGCAGAGAGGACATCACGTTTTGGACTGCGTCGGACGGAAGAGGATTTTATTAATTAAAGATGGAGTCCCTAATGGCTTTTTTTTTTATTTCTAATAAAAAATTTTCTCTGTGTTGTGTTTTTTTTAAAACAATTTAATAGAAATTCATGGCGGTCATGTCTAATATTGGCGTGACCGCCATAAATTTCGGGCTTAGGGCCAGCTGATAATACAAAGCTGGCCCTAACCTCTTTATTACCCAACGTGCCACCGCCACCAGGGCCGCTGGAAGAGCGGGGTTCAGCGCCAGAGGATGGCGCTTCAATGAACGCGCCATCTTCTGGGGCGGCTGCGGGCTGCAATTTGCAGCGGGTGGTGCCCAGAAAGCTTGGGCATCCCTGCGCTGCGGATTCCAGCCCCCAGCTGCTTAACTGTACCTGGCTAGAAATAGAAATTACGCGGAGCCCCACGCATTTTTTTAAAATTATTTCATGAAATTCTGAGATTCTGACTCTGAGACTCTGAGATTCTGACTCTGACTCTCTGAGATTCTGACTCTGACTCTCTGAGATTCTGACTTTGACTCTGACTCTCTGAGACTCTGAGATTCTGACTCTGAGACTCTGAGATTCCGAGACTCTGAGATTCTGACTCAGACTCTCTGAGATTCTGACTCTGACTCTCTGAGATTCTGACTCTGACTCTCTGAGATTCTGACTCTGACTTTCTGAGATTCTGACTCTTACTCTCTGAGATTCTGACTCTGAGATTCTGACTCTGACTCTGAGATTCTGACTCTGACTCTCTGAGATTCTGACTCTGACTCTCTGAGATTCTGACTCTGACTCTCTGAGATTCTGACTGTGACTCTCTGAGATTCTGACTCTGACTTTCTGAGATTCTGACTCTTACTCTCTGAGATTCTGACTCTGAGATTCTGACTCTGACTCTGAGATTCTGACTCTGACTCTCTGAGATTCTGACTCTGACTCTCTGAGATTCTGACTCTGACTCTGACTCTCTGAGATTCTGACTCTGACTCTGACTCTCTGAGATTCTGACTCTGACTCTCTGAGATTCTGACTCTGACTCTCTGAGATTCTGACTCTGACTCTCTGAGATTCTGACTCTGACTCTGAGACTCTGAGATTCTGAGACTCTGAGATTCTGACTCTGACTCTCTGAGATTCTGACTCTGACTCTGAGACTCTGAGATTCTGACTCTGACTCTGAGACTCTGAGATTCTGACTCTGACTCTGACTCTATGAGATTCTGACTCTGACTCTCTGAGATTCTGACTCTGACTCTCTGAGATTCTGACTCTGACTCTCTGAGATTCTGACTCTGACTCTCTGAGATTCTGACTCTGACTCTCTGAGATTCTGACTCTGACTCTCTGAGATTCTGACTCTGACTCTCTGAGATTCTGACTCTGACTCTCTGAGATTCTGACTGTGACTCTCTGAGATTCTGACTGTGACTCTCTGAGATTCTGACTCTGACTCTCTGAGATTCTGACTCTGACTCTCTGAGATTCTGACTCTGACTCTCTGAGATTCTGACTCTGACTCTGACTCTCTGAGATTCTGACTCTGACTCTCTGAGATTCTGACTCTGACTCTCTGAGATTCTGACTCTGACTCTCTGAGATTCTGACTCTGACTCTCTGAGATTCTGACTCTGACTCTCTGAGATTCTGACTCTGACTCTCTGAGATTCTGACTGTGACTCTCTGAGATTCTGACTCTGACTCTCTGAGATTCTGACTCTGACTCTCTGAGATTCTGACTCTGACTCTGACTCTCTGAGATTCTGACTCTGAGACTCTGACTCTGAGACTCTGACTCTGAGACTCTGACTCTGAGACTCTGACTCTGAGACTCTGACTCTGAGACTCTGACTCTGAGACTCTGAGACTCTGAAATTCGTGAAATAATTAAAAAAAATGCGTGGGGCTCCGCGCAATTTCTATGTCTAGCCAGGTACAACTAAGCAGCTGGGGTCTGGAATCCGCAGCGCAGGGATGCCCAAGCTTTCTGGGCACCCCCCGCTGCAAATTGCAGCCGCCCCAGAAGATGGCGCGTTCATTGAAGTGCCATCCTTTGGTGCTGAACCCCGCTCTTCCAGCGGCCCTGGTGGCGGTGGCACGCTGGGTAATAAAGGGGTTAATACCAGCTTTGTTATACAAGCTGGTATTAAGCCCGAGATTCTTAATGTCAGGCCACGTTTGACCCAGCCACTAAGAATCTCCAATAAAGGGTTAAAAAAACACAACACAGAAAATTTTTTTTATTAAAAAATAAAAAAAAAAAGCCATTAGGGACTCCATCTTTAATTAAAAAAATCCTCTTCCGTCCGACGTAGTCCAAAACGCGATGTCCTCTCTGCTACATCCCCTGTGCATAGATATAGATGTCTATGCACAGGGAATGAGCAGACTGAGAACAATCTCAGCACTGCTACATCATCTCTGTGAGCAGGCGGGCTCTAGGACCCTGGAGCTGCACAGAGAAGACAGCTGGACTCGGCTCGCAAAGAAACAGCAGTTATTTGTGAGTTTCCCTGCTATCACTGGCACAGTAGCCGAGTCTAATGCAAACAATGGCAATCCTAGTTTTGTCAGCGTTTGCCAATGATTTGCATTGGACTCGTGCGAGTAAACGCTGGGAAACTCGCAGAGTACCAAGTCCTGCGAGTCCCTTACTACTCGCCGAGTAACGAGTCCTAGCGAGTAGATTCGCCCATCCCTAATGTCAAGTTGTTTCCAGTCTGGGCTTTTACTTTTGAGTTAGCTGGTGCATTCCCAGCATCAATCTTTGGTTTAGGATGCATATTTAACTGATTGTTTTGGATAGATCAATTGATCAACAAACTATGTGTAAGGATGCTAGCTCCTATTAAGAAATCGTGGGTATTATTGATATCTGTAAAAGTACCCACATGCGGTATGACTAGACTAATGTCAAGGAAGGGGCAACAACCAAAAAAAATAGCAAGTCTAGTTAAATCCAATCAACCAGGTATCAGTCACCATCAGACCCCAACAATCTGTGAAGTGTTTCTCAACAACCAATAATATCTAAAATGCAGATCAAAGCAGGAACTAATAAAATATAACAGCTCTCACTTTTTAAAGGGAATAATGCAAAGTGTAAAACCCAAATCCACAACAACTTAAATGATTGTCAAAATCATAGTAACTAGAGCAACCATGTAACAAAGCTTATGGGATTGCAATCCTTGTATGTATATCTAATGTAGTTATATAGTAATATGCTTGTAAATGCTTATCTATTTAACAAGCTATTATGTGCGTAAAAATCTACTAGGCAATAAATCTTTATCACCTTGCAACCAGGTTGATACAAGTAACCTTTAATTAACAGAGAAATTATTAATTTAGATTAGTGTCCGCACTGTTACTAGTAATATAAATCACTATAAGAAATAGACTGCTGAGTAAGCGATATTTTTTTAGCTCTCTTATATAAATACATTTTTTTTCCCAACAGGCTTTATGTTATTTTTGGCATCTAATATGCCTTATTTAAGAAATCTATGTGTATTTACTCAAACACTAGTGTAACTGTGATCTAGATTATCATATGTTGAGGATATCCCATTAAGATCATAATAAGTGCCTCTAAATGGTTAATATGTGCATCCAGCATTGAGTAATAAAATGTGCAGTTTTGGCAGACCTAATCAGTCTAATCCCCAAACGATACAAGTACAACAGCCTCCAAAAGAGATCACTCCACTACAGTCCCTGACAAAAGTTATGTCGCTTATCCATGTTATGTAAATAAAAGCTTATAAGGGCCCTTTCACATCAGCGTTTATTTGAAATCGCGGCAGATGCGGTGAAAAAACCGCATCTGCCGCGATTGCCGCATAACCGCTGCACTTGCGGCGCGGTTGCGGTAATCCCCATAGAAAGTATAGGGGACTTGCGGCAGGTGTGGCAAGTGCGGTTTTGCACTTGCGGCAGGTGCGGCAGCGAAAAAAAACGCGGTCAGCCGCCGAAAAGGGGTCAAATTCTGCAGCAGGATGGTGCTCCATCTCATACATCAATCTCTATAACAAAGTTCCTCCAGGCAAAAAAATCAAGGTGCTCAAGGACTGATCAGCCCAGTCACCAGACATAAACATCATTGAGCATGTTTGGGGTAGGATGAAAGAGGAAGCTTGGAAGACAAAACCAAAGAATCTAGATTAACTCTGGGAGGCATGTAAGACTGCATTCTTTGCTATTCCTGATGACTTCATTATTAAATTGCATGAATCATTGTTGAACCTCATGGATGCAGTCCTTCAAGCTCATGGCAGTCACACAAAATATTAAATATGACTCTAATAGCACCACAACTTCATTCACCAATGTTATGCAACATATATTTGTATTTTAAGTTAATTATTTGTTTGAATATCACATTACTTTCTGTGGGCGACAAAACTTTTGTCTTGCCAAAATCTGACCATTCTGTGTTCATTAAATGATCAATATTTCAGCATTGATGCCAATTTACTTTCTTAACCTAAACCACATTTGGGAGGGTTTCAGCTTTCAAAAGAGTAATTTATAAAACCAATGGATGAATTTAATATCAGGTTATAAGCTTTTATTTACATAACATGTATAAGCGACATAACTTTTGTCAGGGACTGTATATACATCAGATCTCCTACTACATACACACTACAGCCTATCGAATTATATATATATATATATATATATATATATATATATATATATATATACAGTGCCTACAAGTAGTATTCAACCCCCTGCAGATTTAGGTGGTTTGATAAGATGCAAATAAGTTAGAGCCTTCAAACTGCAAACGAGAGTAGGATTTATTAACAGAAGCATAAATCTTACAAACCAAAAAGTTATGTTGCTCAGTTGAATTTTAATAAATTTTAAACATAAAAGTGTGGGTCAATTATTATTCAACCCCTAGGTTTAATATTTTGTGGAATAACCCTTGTTTGCAATTACAGCTAATAATCGTCTTTTAAAAGACCTGATCAGGCCGGCACAGGTCTCTGGAGTTATCTTGGCCCACTCCTCCATGCAGATCTTCTCCAAGTTATCTAGGTTCTTTGGGTGTCTCATGTGGACTTTAATCTTGAGCTCCTTCCACAAGTTTTCAATTGGGTTAAGGTCAGGAGACTGACTAGGCCACTCCATCACCTTGATTTTTTCCCTCTTGAACCAGGCCTTGGTTTTTTTGGCTGTGTGCTTTGGGTTGTTGTCTTGTTGGAAGATGAAATTACGACCCATTTTAAGATCCTTTAATGCGGACCAGATGGCCAGGCCCCTTGGCTGAGAAACAGCCCCACAGCATGATGCTGCCACCACCATGCTTGACTTTAGGGATGGTATTCTTGGGGTCGTATGCAGTGCCATCCAGTCTCCAAACGTCACGTGTGTGGTTGGCACCAAAGATCTCGATCTTGGTCTCATCAGACCATAGAACCTTGAACCAGTCTGTCTCAGAGTCCTCCAAGTGATCATGAGCAAACTGCAAACGAGCCTTGACATGACGCTTTGAAAGTAAAGGTACCTTACAGGCTCGTCTGGAATGGAGACCATTGCGGTGGAGTACGTTACTTATGGTATTGACTGAAACCAATGTCCCCACTGCCATGAGATCTTCCCGGAGCTCCTTCCTTGTTGTCCTTGGGTTAGCCTTGACTCTTCGGACTAGCCTGGCCTCGGCACGGGAGGAAACTTTCAAAGGCTGTCCAGGCCGTGGAAGGCTAACAGTAGTTCTATAAGCCTTACACTTCCGGATGATGCTCCCAACAGTGGAGACAGGTAGGCCCAACTCCTTGGAAAGGGTTTTGTACCCCCTTGCCCGCCTTGTGACCCTCCACGATCTTGTTTCTGATGGCCTTGGAATGCTCCTTTGTCTTTTCCATGTTGACCATGTATGAGTGCTGTTCACAAGTTTGGGGAGGGTCTTAAATAGTCAGAAAAGGCTGACAAAAGAGATAATTAATCCACACATGTGAAGCTCATTGTTCTTTGTGCCTGAACTACTTCTTAATACTTTAGGGGGACCAAACAATGCTGGTGGTTTGAGGGGTTGAATAATAATTGACCCACACTATTATGTTTACAATTTATTAAAATTCAACTGAGCAACATAACTTTTTGGTTTGTAAGATTTATGCTTCTGTTAATAAATCCTACTCTCGTTTGCAGTTTGAAGGCTCTAACTTATTTGCATCTTATCAAACCACCTAAATCTGCAGGGGGTTGAATACTACTTGTAGGCACTGTGTATATATATATATATATATATATATATATATATATATCCCTTTTTGTAACTAATCTCCCCCTTCTCCCCACTTTCTCAGCTCTGTCTGATGTCTGCGCAGCTCGGGATCAGCGGAGACTCGCCGGTCTCACTTGATTGAAGACTCCTCTGATAATCCCCGCAGTCACCACAGATCTCACCGTCTGTTCTCTGATCCCGAAGGGGGAGATAGGAGCCACCTCCCGCAGTGACGCTGCTTGTGCACGGAGCAGGCTCTTCTGCCTGTGCAGTTTAGACGTCACCTTCGCAGTGTTTTCATTCGCCGATCGTGACTGCGGGCTGCTGAAAGCATCTGGATCTACATATAACTGGAAAATTAATCTGCCTCTCGGATCACACTGTATTTTATTGTGAAATAGTCCTCACATCGCTTATCCAAGCATATGATCCGCTCAATATAGTGTGAGGTAGCAACCGGAGAACCCGCTTGCATAACGACAACAAACACGTGTTTATAAGTTAACCAATGTCTACCCGTTTATTTTTCACATATTAATAACATAACCCGGGTAGCATGTTTGACACATATCAAATTGATTATAAACACCATACATAAATACACCATACATTTACATATAACATTACATAACACTTATTGCACATGACATCTTATTGTAACCCGGGACCTGTAACCATCTCTCTGTCCCCATTGGAGGTCTACTAACAGCTCCCGTGGTGGCTACGGCCTCCGGCCTACTTACACTATACATCAATACATACGTTACATTACAACGATGACCCCTCCGGGTTCATAACAGGGATTGAGCAACCTGAGTACCGGGTATGTCATGTATCCCCAAGGGGCTCCTTCCTGGACATGTTTCACCCCATGTACAGGTCAGCGTCCACCTGGTTCAACCATGGTGTCCCCACTCTAGGAGCCCTTTTAACCCCTGCTTCTGACCTTCATTACATACGCCTCAACGGGCCCTGTGGTTCCCAATGGCGGTACCAGCCGCCCGGCTTTAGTCACCCAGCATGATGATATACCATTAACCCGTAGTCAGGATTCCTGCCTGACCGGGTCCTTACATACCGTATGTGATCCATCATACAAACATCCATGGATCACACACATCCTTCCACACGCTCACAGCCCATCATACCAACATCCATGGACTGTGGCTCTCCTGGGTCCACTACAGGGATTGGCAAACCTTAGTACCCGGGAAACTCATCCGTTACCTACTAGGAGCCCTATTACCCCTGTGTCTGGCACCACAGGCACACCCACACCATTAAAGGCTGTGGTTGAGGGACGGGTACCCTCTGCAAGCAGCAGGGCAAGCCTCCCTCTCGTCCCACAGGGACGGATCGCCTCCAATGCATCATCCATACTGGCTGGGTCACTCTCCCCCACAACATTATACGTGGCTGTTACACATAGGCCATCGTCTCTCATTCAGGGCACTGTTACCTAAGCCCTTTCATACGTCTACGGGTCCTCTACCGACTGCCTAGTCGGACCCAATGTCGGTTATGCCCGCCTGGCGTTAATCACGAACACAGCTCACTCCGTTACACGGGAACTGCTGTCTTACCGGGCACGGATCCGGGTCTCGCTACCTGGGTAACGGGTTGGCCAAGCCTCCCCCACGGGCTCCTTCCTGGACGTGTTTCACCCCACGTCCAGTCCAGCGTCCACCAGGTCAGCCACGGCTTCCCCACACCAGGTGCTGTAACGACCCCAGTCCTGGCTACCGGTATGGAGCTAGCTTGCTCCCTTCAGGTTCACACAGAGCCTCTGGACTGCTCTGCACTTGGCTGGAAACCAGCCCACATGCTGTCAGGCTGATCTCTGGTTGAGAATGAATCTCTCAATCACTCAGCTGGCTGACCTCTTATCGTGCCTGCCACACCCACACTGAGTCATCCAGCTGGGCTGCTATTCCTCCGGACACACAGACCTGACACACCCACCTGGGCTGTCAGCAATCACTCATTACAACCCATTCCTCATGGCCTCCTCGATTTCATGAGCCACTCACTAGTCACTTTAAACTCATTGTGTTCAGAACAGGTTCACACAGTATCATCACAGGAAAAACCGGCCAGTGTGCACAGGATCATACCCTGATCCTGCATGTGATGCGCCCCGGCCATGGGGATCATGCCGGCGGTGCCTCACAATAGCTACAAGTTAATTCTCCATTATGTATGTTGGAGAAGTAACTGATGATAGGGAAAAACTCCTAAAGAAACATTTAGAGAATCATAGGTATTCAATGGGATCCTGACGGTTTCCATCAATAGGTGCAGAAAGCAGAAATGTCCCATTATAAACAAATACTAAGTTAGCAGAGGATATTTAGTTAATCCTCTAAGGAGCAAAAAGCAAACAGAAGGTGTCCAGGCTCAAAATAATAGTAAAAAGAGCGGAAAACAGAATCAAAATGGCGACTTCACTCCCCTCACAGCTTTCCCCAGTATTCAGTTGATACAATAAATTGACAATCACCTCAAATCAGATGAAATGATGAACTACTTAATCTTCAGAGGTTTCTTTTGTCATCTTTTATCAGTCAGTAGACAAGAATAGAGGAAAATGGAGAGGTGGATCTTCACCTCAAAATGGCACCCGAGATCTTCCCATGAGTGCTCAAATCTTCCTCACGGTATTAGTGAGTGAATTTTTTTCCGAATTGGCTGCAATCTGTGCCAAAATAATCCCAAGAAAGTCGTCTATCTGATCTTTTAGATTTCTGTGAGAGATTTAGTCTTTAAAAAGACTAAAAAACTTGTCGCTTACATAAGCGCACAGGAGCACTAAGAAATTGTGGTACTCACATCTGGCTGCAGGCCACGCTTATTTTGTACCAATAATTAGTATAAAAAATGTTATAACAATTTTTGTTTGTAGCTCCTAGAGGTTGATATTTCTATTTATTCATATACTAGATGGGTGCCCGATGCACAATGCATCGGGATTCTAGCAGAGCGAGTCTCTGACTCGCAATGGCCGCTTCGCGGCCAATGCTTCGCGCTGCTAAGGCGACTCGCCATGCCCGCTGCGCGGGCATAGCGAGTCGCCTTAGAGCTGCTCGCAATGGCCGCTGCGCGGCCAATGCTTCGTTCGTATCCACATGACGACATTGACTCGCAGCGAGAGCGGTCTCAAAAGGGGCAAAAAACCCATTCGTGATTATATAATAGATAGTTTAGAATGCTTGTATCACTTTAAACAGAGTAGATACTATTAAAAGTAGTAGAAATAATGAAATTGTAATAGTTTATGAACTCATTAGTGGAGCTACAAGTCTGCAGTGGTAATTATTCATGTTGTTAGCTTCAAACAACTGCCTAGAAGTCGAAAAGCTTAGATTGTTCTGCTAAGTTCAGCTAAAATGATCTCTGTTGTACTGAGAACAGCCCTGCAGAGATAACTATCCTCATTTGTTCAGGATCTGCATGCACTACCTCATCTGCTCTCTTCTTATTGACCTCTGCAGGAATTTCTTGTAGCCTTCACATAAAAGATATTTAATTGATAAAATCAACCGCAAAGACTGGAACACTTCTTTTTCAGGTTCATCCAAGTGGTCAGTGTGGTTAAAAAGTGCTGACAATTTGCAAAGAAATATATTATGTGCAAATCATTATAACTTTTAAAAGGGATTTGTGATCCGAAAAGGACCTATTCTTCTAATTGGGCCCCCCAAAATAAAAAATAAAATACATAATATTTGCCTTGATCACATGAGAGCATATCTCACAACTGCTAAATATAGTCCTCATCCTCGTATATATGTCCTCACCCTGGTATATAGGTCCCCAATCCTGGTATATATGTACTGATACTCATATATATGGTCCCCATCCTGGTATATATATCCCCCATACTGGTATATATGGGCCTATCCTGGTATATATGATCCTCACCCTTTATATATGATCCCCATCCTGATATATAGGTCCCCAATCATGACATACATGGTATTCATCCTGGTATATATGATCCCCATCCTGTTATAGGTGATCTCCATCCTGGTATATAGGTCCACAATCCTGGTATATATGGTACTCATCCTGGTATATATGTTCCCCATCCTGGTATATATGTCCCCCATCCTGGTGTATATGGGCCCATCCTGGTATATGTTCCTCATCCTGCTATATATGATCCTCATCCTGGTATATAGGTCTCCAATCATGGACTATATGGTACTCATCCTGCTATATATGCCACCATTCTGGTATATATGTCCCCATCCTTATTTCAATATATATGTCCTCATCCTGGTATGTATGATCCCCATCCTGCTATACATATGGGTCCCCAATCCAAGTATATATTGTCCTCATCTTGGTATATATGGCCACATCATGGTATAAATATGGTCCATAAGGTCCCCATCCTGGTATATGTTTCCCATTTGAGTATACAAGGTACTCCTCAGGTATACATGTTCTCATTCTGGTATATATGTCCCTGTTCTGCCTCTGATGCATAATTAAAAACAAAAACATTCTACTCACCTTTCCACATCACCTGGTGTCCCCTGTAGCCAACACGCAGTGGCTGGCAGCTGATATAATAGTGTGTACCATGGCGCATGACATCACTGTCATACGCCGCCCCCTGTTGTGCTATCACTGACATCAGCTGGCAGCCACTGTTTGACTAGCATGTATCACAACGCAGGGAACTGATGGGTCTCTGTGCTGTGATACGTTTCAGCTGGATGTGTGCCCAGAGCTGTACTTTCTGATCAGATTCAACCAAATGCAGCAAGGTTGATTGTCGATCTGTACTGTGAAGCATCATCCAATGACCCAAAACATAATGCGAAAGCAACCCAGGAGTTTTTTTAAGAAAAATAAGTTGAATGGTGAGTCAATCAACCCAATCGAGCTGCATTTCAAATGCTTGAGAAAAAACTTAAGGCAGAAAGACCCATAAACAAGCAGCAACTGAAAGCTGCAGTAAATGCCTTGCAAGCATCACAAAGTGGGAAAAAGCGTTTGGTGACATCCATGGATTTTAGACTTCAAGCAGTCATTGCCAGCTAAGAATTCTCTACAACATATTACAAATGAATTTACCATAATAATTTTTTTTATTTATGGTAAAGTACATTTCCAACTACTCTTGACCCTCTGAAATAAGGAGGCTTTTTAAAAAATGGCTGTAATTGCTAAACGTTTATCAGGATATATTTCTTCAACCCCTTTAATTAAACCTGAAAGTCTACACTTCAATTGCATCTGAGTTGTTTCAATTTAAATAAAAAACAGTGGAGTGCAGAGCCCAAATCACAAAGATTCAGTCACTTCCATCTTTTATCTGAAAGCTGGGGAACAGTTCATTCTTAATTTTTATGTTTGCTGAAGGCTTTATGTAAAAGACAGTTATTTTACCTATAAAGTTAGTAGGAAAGCCAAACTTTATAAGTGTCTGTTCCATAAATTCTAATTTACTCCATCAAACACTTTTTCGGTGTCTGTAGTGAGAATTGACATCTGGATGTTTTTTTGTTTTGCAAGATGTATTGCGTTTATTGTTCCAATGACGTTCTCTTTGGTTTCTCTACCTTTAACAAAGCCTACTTGTTCCAGATTGATTTCTGGAGTATTTTTCGTGTACTTGGGAAAAGAAATATTAGTCTGGTTGAGGGGTGTGTTATTCTCCATGCATCTACTAGGAGCATGTCTGCTAATAATTTTTTGATGTATCTAACTGTATTGAGTGGGACTGCTGTGTGGTTGTTTGAGGTGTTCAGAGGAGGGTGTAAAGGGATGTTAAAATCTCTACCCAGGTTTATCTTTCCTTCTGCAAATGTATCTAGTATGTTCAACACTTTCTTAAAAAATGGATGATAAGTATTGGGTGTGTAAATGTTTACTAAAGTGAATAGAGTTGTAATTTAAGCATATTAGAAGTACATGTCTTCCATTGTCATCATCTTTTATAGAGAAAGGGAATTTTTTTTGCTTATGATAGTTGAAACTCGTTTGTTTTTCTTAATTTGGGGATTGGCGTTGAACCACCTGGTATAGGTCCTATTTTTGGTTATGGGGTGTATTTTTTTTAAATATGTTTCTTGAAGAAAGCCAATGTCTACTCTGTTCTTATCTAGGTAGTTCAAAATTAGATTTTTTTATGGGATATTCATACTCTTAACATTGAATGAAGCGATGTTTAGATTAGCCATAAAATGACTATTGTGAATAGAATATTGAACAAATTCTTTGAACAGGACAAGGATTGGGTGGTGAACAAACTAACTGAGGTTAGGTTGAACATTGCAGGTTTGTGATTGTTATTAAACTTTGGTGTTAAAATTCTTATTTGTGACCATAATATAGGGTTTGCAGCTGGTTGGGGTAAGGAAGGCAGTGTGGTTCCCAACTAGGTATTTCTGCAAAAAATGGGACAACAGGTCCGTGGTAGCATGAACCTAGAGATTAGTCTACCCCAGGAGGGACTAGGTTTATGCTTCTTTAAAAGTAAAGATACCAATGGATCAGAACCCATATGAAATCCAAAGTGATATCTGGTTTATTATAATGAATTCTTGTGTCAGGGGTTCTGTTTGTATTTCATAGATTTTGACAGACATTCTGGCATAAGTTCTTGAGTAGAATACAGGATAAATGTGAACCTAGTCTCCATAGTGATCCACAATGTTATATATCACAAAACTGTACCAATAAAAACTTCAGCTCAATCTACCAAAAACAAGCATAAGTCCATGATCATCTGTCAACATTGTTGAAAGCTCAAAGCTGTCCAAAGCCATATGTGCCCCCCACACAAAAAAAACCCTTGAAATATGCATTTCCAAATCAAAATGCCCCTGTCCATTCTTAACCTCATAGTGTATCTATACCTCAGTTATTATCCTTATGTACTTATGCCATAGCAATGGCTCCAATTCTGGGGTGCTTGTCTCCTGAAGCACAAGCTGGACACTATGTATTGGGCATGATAATTGCATATTTGCAATTTTCAGTCTGCAACACAAACTACTAGCTTATTTCTGAAAAACAATTATGAGGTCCAAATAATCACTACCATAGACAATTAGATTGATCCACAGAGGGTTATGGTTCAGCAAAATTTTCTATAATTTGCAGTTTTAGGCTATAGGCCAACAGTGCCTTTTTGATTCATTTTTATTCTGTGTTTTATGTTACCTTTAATCACAAAAACACTTGTATAACCTTCCACTAGCAAAGTCTATGAGAATTCTGAAGTGCTGTGCCAATGATGCATTTTTTTCCTTGCAGATTTGCAGCGTTTTTTTGGTCCTGAGAAAAAAATGAGTGTATCAATTCTTTGTGCGTATTAGCAGCTTTTTCTGCCCTTCCTACCATCAATATTAGTGAAAAAATGCAAGACCAAAATCTGCGTCAATAACAATCAAAATTGGAACAAAAACACGCTAGAAACGCACCAAAAACGCATTATGTATTTAGTGCGTTTTTCTGGCTCAAGGAATAGTTTAGCAGCGTTTTTGCTGCAGAAAATTTCTCCAACAAATTCTCAGTGTCGGCACATAGCCTTCATTTCAATTATATTTAATTCAAACACTTTGAGATTCCATTTGCAAAAAAATAAATATTACCTAGGCTCCGTTTCCAATTTTGTAGATACTTTAAAGGGCAAGCTCATGTATTTTCCCCTTACTGCTCGATAGCTGTAACATCTAGCGGATTATCATTCTTTATACAGTGGTGGTTAGTACTTGGGCTATCAAAGATCAGCGGTTCCCAGCGGAGCACAGTTTTTATGGCAGTGTTGTTTTCCATCTTTGAAGTTACTCCTTTGCTCTTATGCTCAGCTGGGTCCTTGCGCTCTCTCCTCCCTCAAACCTGTATTTTCTGAGCAATTACAGACTTTAAACTATTGAGATTTGTGCCACAAATCAAATTTTTATCTAAAGTTCAGAAAGTGAAGTGAAGTTAACTACGCTTTGTTTCTGGAACTGGATGAGAATGAGACTTATTTGGCATTCCAAAGGACAGGGCACATCATTGCAAACCTTGCCCTGATGGACTTCAATCAAACTATGTAAGACGTTAATAAGGGGCAGACAGTTTGGCTTGACATCATTGTCCACCTCTATTGTTTGATAACAGTTATCTCATATTATATTTCATTTTAGCAAAGTGACTTGTCGACTGAGGCTGCTAAGGACAGCTTTGGGGACTGTAGGACGAGAACTGTTAGATGGTGCTGGTATTTTGTGGCAGAAAGTCGCAAAATGCTTACTATCAAATGTGAAAAATAGCTTCTCTGCAGGTGACAGAAAACCGTGTCTCTAGTCACATGTAAATCAATATTTAACTATTTACAGAGCCTTGAAATATGCCTGTGGATATCAGCTGAAGTAAGGATACCTATCTGTAGACCGAACTATTTCTGAGAACTTGCTTCTTATCCATACAGATTATGATGCCAACTGTTTTTTGGATAAATTTAAATGCATTCTCTCTCACTGTCTTATATCTCCATCAGAACTTTTGTTTTTCCATACTGTTGTTACTTTCTCATTGAGGTTCAGTTTTTATTTTTTAGAAAGAGGTTACTTGAGTCAAGCTGTTTACACAGATCATAGCATATGAACCTCAATCATCCAAGGGTAAAAGACTTAGCTGGACTTGAACAAAGCTCATACTGAAAAGCCACTACTAGTAATCAGTGTAACAGTCTGGAAGATGATACTCCGCTTTTGTTTGGTGCATCAAAATGTTTTCTTCGGTCAGTGACTTGCATAATATGCTGACACATAGATGTTTACAATACTTTCATCAATGTTCCCCAAATCCAGATGTAATAAAAAAAACACACACATATATATATATATATATATATATATATATATATATATATATATATACAGTACAGACCAAAAGTTTGGACACACCTTCTGATTCAAAGTGTTTTCCATATTTTCATGACTATGAAAATTGTAGATTCACAATGAAGGCATCAAAACTATGAATTAACACATGTGGAATTAAATACTTAACAGAAAAGTGTGAAACAACTGAAAATATGTCTTATATTCTAGGTTCTTCAAAGTAGCCACCTTTTGCAATGATTACTGCTTTGCACATGTATCGCCCTCAGGGCTATGGGCTACTCAGGACCGATCCTTATTCTCTGCTTACAGGGAGATGTCACGATGGTGGCCATGGACCGGTTCCGTGGCCCTGGAGGGACTGCAAAAAAAAAGGGAAAAAAATAAAAAATATGATTTGATATGATATGATATGTGTAAACAGCTTGACTTTGATGTTAGATAAATCTCACACTTTTGAAAGCAGACATATAATAGCGCAGTCATCAAGAAGTTTAAAGCACATGGCACTGTGGCTAATCTCCCTAGATGTGTACGGAAAAGAAAAATTGATAAGAGATTTAAGCGCAAAATTGTGCGGATGGTGGATAAAGAACCTTGACTAACATCCAAACAAGTTCAAGCTGCCCTGCAGTCCGAGGGTACAACAGTGTGAACCCGTACTATCCATCAGCGTCTGAATGAAAAGGGACTGTATGGTAGGAGACCCAGGAAGACCCCACTTCGTACCCCGAGACATAAAAAAGCCAGGCTGGAGTTTGCCAAAACTTACCTGAGAAAGCCTAAAATGTTTTGGAAGAATGTTCTCTCTTTTTGGGCAAAGGCATCAACATAGAGTTTACAGGAGAAAAAAAGAGGCATTCAAAGAAAAGAACACGGTCCCTACAGTGAAACATGGCGGAGGTTCCCTGATGTTTTGGGGTTGCTTTGCTGCCTCTGGCACTGGACTGCTTGACCGTGTGCATGGCATTATGAAGTCTGAAGACTACCAACAAATTTTGCAGCATAATGTAGGGCCCAGTGTGAGAAAGCTGGGTCTCCCTCAGAGGTCATGGGTCTTCCAGCAGGACAATGACCCAAAACACACTTCAAAAAGCACTAGAAAATGGTTTGAGAGAAAGTACTGGAGACTTCTAAGGTGGCCAGCAATGAGTCCAGACCTGAATCCCTTAGAACATCTGAGGAGAGATCTAAAAATTGCGGTTTGGAGAAGGCATCCTTCAAATTTCAGGGACCTGGAGCAGTTTGCCAAAGAAGAATGGTCTAAAATTCCAGCAGAGCATTGTAAGAAACTCATTGATGGTTACCGGAAGTGGTTGATCGCAGTTATTTTGGCTAATGGTTGTGCAACCAAGTATTAGGCTGAGGGTGTCAATACTTTTGTCTGGCCCATTTTTGGAGTTTTGTGTGAAATGACAATGTTTTGGTTTTTGCTTCATTCTCTTTTGTGTTTTTTCATTTAAGACAAATTAAATGAAGATAATAATACCAAAGAATTTGTTTGCCTTGTTGCCCTTAGTGTCTCCATAAAGACTAAGTGATAGCTTGTACACGGGACCTGTGTAAGGCCTGCTGGCTGTGAGTACAGTGGGTGCATGACATTGAGACTTTTAGCCATTTCAGTAAGTGGGGGCAGCATTGAGTGCAATGGGTCTGTAGATTGGGTAGGGATACGTTCAGTGCTCGATCTCTATTCTGAGTGAGGGGCAAGTGTAAGATTGATAGTCACCCCCAATCCCACATCACAAACGAGGTTCAATGAGATTCTGACCGTAACAAGCTATAATCAGAAAATTAACTATTGTTTCAATCAGGTTTTTGTGTTAATTTTTTATTTGCTAATTTTTTTTAACATTTTATAGTCTGTATTAGAAAAAAATGAAAGAAATGTAGCAAACTTCACATTGGCCATTGGTGCTTTTTAGACTTTATTTTCCTGTTGTTTCTGGAAATAAGATAAAGCCTCATTATACAGATCTCGACCCTACCTTCTCTATTGCAGTATGTAATGAGCATGTGCAAATGCCATAGTGAGGGAAGAGAAGCAGATCAGCTGAGACATCGCCCATTGTGAATGGTTGATCCTGAGTTATCAGCGGTGTCTAAAGGTGTTAACTGTCATTGTTATCCAGCCTCTAATGATAGGTAGCCTTGCTTTAAACTCTTCCTGAAAGGGCAGGATGTGTGAGTTTACAAAATAATAAGTGTCCAGGTTGAAAATGGCAAAAATACAGTTTTTTTAAAATAAAGATTATATTCTGAAAAATAATAATAATAATAATAAACATAGCCAAGAATGTTATGCAACTACATATAACACTTAAACTTCATTTAAACAATATGTAATTTTCAGAGTTTTAACCTCCCTAGCGTTATTCCCGAGCCTGACTCGGGGTTAACATTCACTACCAGAATCGTTAACCCCGAGTCAGGCTCGGGCTTACCCGCGTTCGCGGCAGATGCGGTAAAAAAACCGCATCTGCCGCACTTGCCGCATAGCTGCCGCACTTGCCGCACTTGCGGCGCGGTTGCGGCGCGGTTGCGGTAATCTGCTTAGTAAAGGGAACTAAGTGACATACACTTACATGCCTGCGTTCTTCTGGGGGTCTCCCTGTGTGTGCTGGGACTTGTGGGCTGTGCCCATCATGGCTGCTCTCCCCCTCCCTTATGCACGGCCCCTCTCAGCCTGCTATTGTGATGTGAGGCTGATCGCGTCATAAAGGGGCGGGGCTACCGGGATGCCGCGATTGAGCCCCGCCCCTTTATGACGCGATCAGCCTCACGTCACAATAGCAGGCTGAGAGGGGCCGTGCATAAGGGAGGGGGAGAGCAGCCATGATGGGCACAGCCCACAAGTCCCAGCACACACAGGGAGACCCCCAGAAGAACGCAGGCATGTAAGTGTATGTCACTTAGGTTCCCTTTACTAAGCAGATTACCGCAACCGCGCCGCAACCGCGCCGCAAGTGCGGCAAGTGCGGCAGCTATGCGGCAAGTGCGGCAGATGCGGTTTTTTTACCGCATCTGCCGCGAACGCGGGTAAGCCCGCTTTTTGTTGATTTTTTTGCAAAGAAACAGACCGCCAGGGAGGTTAAAGACAAAGAAATGAATGAACCATGAACAGAAGTGAACCCTTGTCTTGTCTTAGTGTGTGTGTATGTGAGGGGGAAGGGGGGGGATATTACTGGTAATATACTTCACTAATATAGCCTCTAAAATGTGACTATTACATTCTGGAAGATAGGAAAATGATGTACATCCTTCAAGCGTTCAGTGCTTATTAAAACAGGAATTGAAAAGCTTGTTGTCATAACCTAGATAATAAAAATTGAGTGCCGCAATCTATACACAGCTCTCTGCTGTAGGTAAGTTCAGAGGAATGGCTATGATTGACACTTTCAAAGCTAAGATATGATGATTATGCAAATTTGAGTCTAATTATGTGACAGGCAGTGTATTATTAATTGATTGGAAGATGTACTGTGTCTTGTTACATTGAAATTATTGATGGGGTATAAAACACATTTGGTAAGTGATACTTGTTCATTTATACGAATAGGTACATGCTGTACATATTCCTTCTTTCATTCCAGGGTTAGTAATTGATTTGACATATGAATTCAGAAGCTTAATTATGTACAACACATGTCCTAAAAATCCATCAAATCCAAAGAGATCCCAATTTGTTTTTTTCATAGAAATATTTTTTTTATATTTAACATGTTCTATTTCATGGGCATGGAGCTAAACACTGACAGACTGGTGGTATATACCGTATATACTCGTGTATAAGCCGAGTTTTTCAGCCCAAAATTTGGGCTGAAAAGTCTCCCCCTCGGCTTATACACGAGTCACTACGGTATTGTGCTGTGGTGGGGGCTGTGGGGCCGGGGCTGTGGAGGCTGGAGGAGGCGGGGGGAGGCTGCTGTATGAGCGGCCCCATCACGTGGGGCCGCTCATTATATATGCACTGCTTCCCCCTGTCAATCAGCGGCAGGGGGAAGCAGTTCATATATTCCCCCCAAAAGCTGGCACTCACCCCCCTTGTAAGGCCCCCCCATCGCTGCTTATACATTACCATTCCGGTGTTCTGATCCGCGCCGCTCCTCGGTGCTTCTTCATGCTCCGTCCTCGCTGGCTGCATCCGGGGATCTCCGGCTGTCGCAGCGATATGACGTCATCGCGCGACGGCCGGAGAATGGAGATCCCGGATGCAGTCAGCGAGGACGGAGCATGAAGAAGCAGCGAGGAGCGGCGCGGATCAGAACACCGGAATGGTAATGCATAAGCAGCGGGGGGGAAGCCTTACAAGGGGGCCGAGTGCCAGCATTTGGGGGCTGTTGGTACCCCCAGGGGGCTGCTGGGTACCCCCTGGGGGCTGCTTGGTACCCCCAGGGGGCTGTTGGGTACCCCCTGGGGGCTGTTGGTTACCCCCTGGGGGCTGTTGGTTACCCCCTGGGGGCTGCTGGGTACCCCCTGGGGGCTGTTAGTACCCCCTGGGGGCTGTTGGTACCCCCAGGGGGCTGCTGGGTACCCCCTGGGGGCTGTTGGTACCCCAGGGGGCTGTTGGTACCCCCAGGGGGCTGCTGGGTACCCCCTGGGGGCTGTTGGTACCCCCAGGGGGCTGCTGGGTACCCCCTGGGGGCTGTTGGTACCCCAGGGGGCTGTTGGTACCCCCAGGGGGCTGCTGGGTACCCCCTGGGGGCTGTTGGTACCCCCTGGGGGCTGTTGGTACCCCCAGGAGGCTGCTGGGTACCCCCTGGGGGCTGTTGGTACCCCAGGGGGCTGCTGGGTACCCCCTGGGGGCCGCTGGGTACCCCTGGGGGCCGCTGTATAACCCCTGGGGGGTGCTGTATAACCCCTGGGGGGTGCTGTATAACCCCTGGGGGCTGCTGTATATACTGCTGAGGCCTGTATACCACTGGGGCTGCTGTATATACCACTGGGGCTGCTGTATATACCACTGGGGCTGCTGTATATACCACTGGGGCTGCTGTATATACCACTGGGGCTGCTGTATATACTGGTGGGGTCTGTATATACCACTGAGGAGGCTGCTGTATACCACTGGGGATGCTGTATATACTACTGGGGCTGCCTGTATACTACCACTGGGGCTGTATATACTACTGGGGCTGCCTGTATACTACCACTGGGGCTGTATATACTACTGGGGCTGCTGCTGTATACTACCACTGGGGCTGCTGTATACTACCACTGGGGCTGCTGTATACTACCACTGGGGAGGCCTGTATACCACTGGGGGGGCCTGTATACCACACTGCTGGGGGCTGTATACCTCTGCTGAGGTCCACCCTCGGCTTATACACGAGTCAATAGGTTTTTCCAGATTTTTGGGGCAAAAGTAGGGGGGTCGGCTTATACACGGGTCGGCTTATACACGAGTATATACGGTATATATATATATATATATATATATATATATATATATATATATATATATATATATATATATATATATAAGTTTTGTTCTTTTATTTTTTTTTCTGTTATATTATTAGTCATTTTATTTTTTTCATTTATTGCTCACACTGAGTCCCCTATAAGACCTGTAAAGGATGTGGAGGGCTAAAAATATGATTTTTTTTATGGTGTTTTCCCTTGTAACTGGGGCTGGATATATTAACCCCAGTTACAGGATATATTTAGTCTCTTCTGTGCAGCTCCTGTTCTGTCCCTACATCCAGAGATCACATTATCTTTAGATTCAGAGGAGGAAGCATGGCCAGAGTTTCCTAATCTTTGTACCTAGTGATTGAAATGGTAGACATGATAATAAATCATGTCAGCCTTCTCTGCAGGGTGTGTGGTTGTGTATGACAGCTGGCTCTTTGCTCCCACAGCTGTATTTTTAGAATGCAATTTTATAATTAAATGGGGATCACCTAGTCATGTAAAGGCTGTGAGTGTTCTTAAAGTTGTTAATTTTATGGCTAATTGACACATAATTTTAAAGGGAACTTATCACATCCCCAAATGCAATTAACCTGTAGACATAGGGTTTATCTGTGGGATAGGAAAGCACGGCTACAGGGAAAAATAACTTTATTTCTCCTAGGAACCACCAGTATCAGGCATAAGGCATACCCTGGTTCTTTGACTGAAAACTGACAGTTCCAGGAAAAAATAAATTTAGTTTTCTCCTAGTAGTTGTGCTCTTGATAATGCCTTAAAGTAGCATTGTAACACTATTAAGTTACAGATGAACCCCATATCTGCAGGTTAATAGAGCTTGGGGTATGACAGGTTACTTTTAAGGCTGCACTCAAACGGCCATAGATTCTCTCACGGCCATAGATTCTCATGTGAGAACCGAGCCAATGAATCTAATGACACTCAGGTCAAATTCTGCCAGAGTTTAAACAAAGTGTCAGCTTAGTGTGATTCGATTACCGTATATACTCGTGTATAAGCCGACCCGTGTATAAGCCGACCCCCCTACTTTTGCCCTCAAAACCTCGGAAAACCTATTGACTCGTGTATAAGCCGAGTCCCGAGTACAGTATACAGGACTCGGATTGTAAACTCGCTTACAGGGGGATCCAAGATGGCTGCCGTCAGGAGAGGACGCACCTAGTGGAGCTCTGCACCATCATCTCCAATCTATGCCATCCACCCTCAACAGGCTGCTACAAAGACCCGGACAGGCCTCCGCACCCATCCCCTGGCACTAAGGACTTCCACAGGCCCTAAATTAAAGCACCTGGAGCCTTACACGTGCCCCTCAGGTGGGCTCTGCCTGGTCCCCCCTTCTTCCCGCACATCAGAGTGAGCCGCGCTCCATACCTGAAGCCCTCCTCTGGCCCTTGGAGAGCGGGAGCAACGCGTGGAGGACGCTGCCTCAGGACCTTGCACGCCCCTGGAGGGAGAGAGAAGTGCCGTTGAAGCGGCGAGCGGCGGGAGCTCTGCGGTCGCGGGAGTGGAGCTACTTCCGGCCGGTCGCCATTGGAGAGAGGGGCTGCTCTCCACTAACAGGTGCCTGATCCCCAACGGCCGCATACACCGGAGACACCCGGCGCCTTCATGGACAAGGAGACAGCTGGAAGAAAAGAGGTAACACAGGCAGTGGACTTGGGGAGGAGGAGGGGAGGTGCACACCTCAGAGAATCTCACTAGTAGAGCAGGCTGCCAGCCTGCAGAGCCACAACAAAGAGGGGGCATAGGAGACTGGGCTCTAACACAGTTCTGGAGTGCTGAGACTTAGATGGGGACAGAAAAGGTTGCCCTAAACAGATCACTGTAAACTCGCTTAGAATCACTCAGACTAGCTCAGAATCGCTCAGAATAGCTCAGACTCGCTCGGAATCGCTAAGACCCGCTCGGACTCGCTCAGACTCGCTACTGACAGCTGGTATCCGAGTCCCTAATACAGTGACTCGCGTATAAGCCGAGGGGGTGACTTTTCAGCCCGATTTTTGGGCTGAAAAACTCGGCTT
>JARQOC010000005.1:423113706-423151302 GCA_033576535.1 Allobates femoralis | reverse complement strand
AGAAAGACAAGATCTCAACCTGCGCATGTGCTGCTGCCAACGGGATGGAGTTCAGAAAAATGGCTGCTTTGGCCCCATGTGTGCAGATTGAGATCTCGGCTCTCTGAGATCTCAATCTGCGTGTGCACTGCTTCTGCAGCCTTATTCCTGAACGCTATCATGTCCACCACCGTGAGACCAATGGCACTTGCTTCATATTGCTGCAACAACCCCTCCTTCCAGCTTCAAGCCCCTAGCATGGACCTATTTGCACCGTCTTCCTGCAGCGGTGACTATATCTCCACCGCCTCCCCCACCTCCCCCTAGGTAAGCTACACTTGACAATAACATGGACTTTAGGATTATAAAATGGATCTCTATTATAACATTAACAATTATTTTTCCTTTCCCCTTTTCCTCCTCTAAATTTGGGGTGCATTTTGTAATCCGGTGCAGTTTATAATGCACAGAATAGGGTATTTTTTTACAAAGCCTTTAGAGTTGATATTTTTTACAATTTGATTTCCTTGTGATATTTTTCTTAGGCTGGTTTCACACTACGATAAAAATCGGACAGCATCGGATCCGATTTAGCCCCCATGTTCTCCAATGGGGATCGGATCGGATCGGATGTGCACTTAATGGCATCTGATTTGCATCCGATCCGATTCTGTCCTATGCTGTCCGATTTTTTTCAGGAGCCAAAATCGGAGACTGCTCCGATTTTGGTATCTCCGATGCGATCCGATTAAAATAATATGGGAGTCTATGGGGGATCGGATCGGATGGAAAATCGGATCTGATATTGGATCTGATTTTCTGTATTGAGCATGCTCAATACCCTAGACCAGGGGTGGGGAACTGCAGTCCTCGAGGGCCGCAAACAGTTCAGGTTTTCACGATTTCCTTAGTATTGCACAGGGATTGGAATCATCACCAGTGCAAGTGATTATGTTATCACCTGTGCAATACTAAGGAAATCCTGAAAACATGCACTGTTTGCGGCCCTCGAGGACTGGAGTTCCCCACCCCTGCCCTAGACCACTCTCAAAACCTCCCACAGCCATTTAAATCGGATCCGATAAAAAATCGGATCGGATGGCACCCGATTTTGAGCATCCGATGCTGTCCGATTTTATCGGACAGCTTTGGAAATGACAAAATCGTAGTGTGAAACTAGCCTTACCAGAAATCATTTGGTGAAAACATTAGAAGCAATATGCTTTGTTTAATGGAAAAAAACCCAGAATAAAATGGAGCAAAAAACAACACAATTCCTTTGAGGGAATTGGGATAGGCCATTTTACACTTAAGTCCTTGGCATTCCTCGACGACATGATAGCTAATCCTAAGGAGTCCATTCCTTTCATAATGGAGGCTTTCCATGAGTTTGGAGAAATCTTGGGATTCCGCATAAATTTTAACAAATCCAAAGCTTTAGCGATCTTCAGGGATGCTCGACAAAGGTGTCCCTTCCATTTTCCATTTCAGTGTTAGCATGGTTCTTTACGATATCTTGGTATTCTTCTACCCTCCAACCCACATACTATTAACCAACTTAATATCCGACCCTTAATATATACCATTACTCGGGAAATACAATCTGGAAGTCTTTTAAATTATCTTTAACTGGTAAAGCTCATCATATTAAAATGGTTTCCTTCCCTAAAATACTCTTCTCTTTACAAACTCTACCTATTATCTAAAGCTGACGATAAACTCCTAACTAAGATTTTTCGACAATTTATATGGGGCTCGAAGGGGAGATCTAGGATCAGTATTTTTAAATTGCAACAGGCTAAATCTTTGGGGGCCTCAATTTTCCAAATTTAAGATTGTATAGCGTTGTGGCCATTTTCAGACATTCTCTTGATTGGATTTGGGCCCAATTTTCCAACACCTCATTAGATGAAGCAATGTCTAGACCGATCAACCTTCCTGCCTTACTCCATTTACGTCAAAATAGAGTTCCCACAGTAATCAGGGATAACCCTCTGCTATGGTCCATGGTATTGCCATGGCATCATGGTAGAAGGATCAGCGGACTAGACCCTTATACCTCAGTTTTTCTTACCTTTCAAGGTAATCCTTTCTATTTATAAGGCAAACCACCCCAATTTACCGAGTGCTGGGGGAGAGGGGATGCAGACTGGTATGCGATTTTCTGACAACTGCTCAATATTCAATCTTAGTGGGTAATATCTTGGGGGTATTATACTCAGATTAAGTATTATGTTGACTTGGTCTTCCGAGACATACCAGACAGTGTCAGAACCTGTCCTCTCCATCTGGTCTCCTTTGGCACTCGTACAGGAGTTTATTTGCTGAGTCTTATCTATAAATTAATCAAACCTTTGGAAGTACACTGAGCTGTAGGCTGACTTTCTGCTAAGAAAAAAAAAAAATTATATTTAAATCTTAGTTGTAAGCGAGTGTGACCGCGAGCTTCATGTGACTGGGAGCGTAAGTGCGGACGGAAGTAAGTGTGTGACTTGTGATTCAGTGACTTTGGATTCAGGGAGTTTGGAAGGGAGGAATTACTGAATTGCTGGTTGTATTTTATTAATACTTTGCATTTCTTTTTACTTATCATTTCTGTCTGGTGCAATCCCCATTAGGTAATGAGCTCCATGATTAACAATGCCATCCAGTGTACATCTTGCCTCATGTATGCATTCCTTGAACAGCTGGTCGAGGATGTATACTGCTGTGTGAGATGTGAGCATGTTGTACATTTGGAAGCCCAGATACTGGATCTAAATGAACAACTGACAACGCTGAGATCCATAGACAATATGGAAAGGAGTCTGCTGCTCACTGAACAGCTGCTCAATGGGATAGATGTGGGGGAGAATGGTAGCATGGAGCTGCAGGACAGTGAGGTAGCCAGCTGGGTGACAGTTAGAAGGCGGGGTAGAGGGAAGAGTGCCAGGGAGGCTAGCCCTGATCTGGCACACCCCAATAAATTTGCTAAGTTGGCAGATGAGGGGGGTGCGAGTTCAGGGATAGCACTGCTGCAGCATGGCATGACCTCTGAAAGTCAGAGGAGTGTCTGCTCCAGTAAGGGGGAAAACAGGAGAGCAGGGCAGGACAGACAGGTTCTGGTAGTGGGGGACTCAATTATTAGGGGAACAGATAGGGCAATCTGTCACAAAGACAGGGATCGTCGAACAGTGTGCTGCCTACCTGGCGCTCGAGTCCGGCACATCGTTGATCGGGTTGACAGATTACTGGGAGGGGCTGGTGAGGACCCAGCGGTCATGGTGCACATTGGCACAAATGACAAAGTTAGAGGTAGGTGGAAGGTCCTTAAAGATGATTTCAGGGAATTAGGCTGCAAGCTTAAGCCAAGGACCTCCAAAGTAGTATTCTCTGAAATACTGCCTGTACCACGCGCCACACCAGAGAGGCAACGGGAGATTAGGGAGATAAATAAGTGGCTCAGGAATTAGTGTAGGAAGGAGGGTTCCTGGAGAACTGGGCCAACTTCTCTGTTGGCTACGGGTTCTATGCTAGGGACGGGCTGCACCTCAATGGGGAGGGTGCAGCTGTGCTGGGGGAGAAAATGGCTAGAAGGTTGGAGGAGTGTTTAAACTAGGGATTGGGGGGGAGGGTATTCATTGTACAGGAGGGGAAGATAGTGTAAATAGTAACTTGGGCACAAGTAATAAAATTGGGGGTGGCATGGGGGGTGGGGTTAGAACAGTCAATATAGTAGGAAGGAATAGAGGTAAAGAGAGATACATAAAGAGCATGTACACTAATGCCAGAAGCCTCACCAACAAAATGGAGGAATTAGAATTGATTTTGTTGGAAAATAATTATGACATGGTGGGGGTATCGGAGACATGGCTGGATGAGAGCCATGACTGGGCCGTTAATTTACAGGGCTATAGTCTGTTCAGAAATGACCGTACAAATAAGCGAGGAGGAGGTGTATGTTTATACGTAAAATCATCCTTAAAACCCATCCTGCGTGATAATATAGGTGAATCTAATGGAAATGGAGAGTCCCTGTGGGTGGAGATAAGGGGAGGGGGAAAAAATAATAAATTACTGATAGGGGTTTGTTATAAATCCCCAACAATAATGGAAGTGGAGGAGAATATCCTCATAAAGCAAATAGATGAAGTAGTGACTCAGGGAGAAGTCATTATTATGGGGGACTTCAACTACCCTGAAATACATTGGGGAACAGAAACCTGCAGTTCTAGCAAAGGTAATAGGCTTTTGACAACTATGAGAGACAATTACCTTTCACAACTGGTTCAGGACCCAACAAGAAGGGGGGCACTGCTGGACCTAATATTAACCAACAGGCCAGACCGCATATCAAATATACCGGTTGGAGATCACTTCGGTAATAGTGATCATAAAATAATAAGTTTTCAAGTATCCTTTACTAAGATGAGTAGTAGAGGGGCTACAAGGACACTAAACTTCAAGAAGGCAAATTTCCAACGGTTGAGAGATGATCTTAGTGCAATAAACTGGGACGATATCCTGAGACATAAAAGTACACAAAGCAAGTGGGAAACGTTTATTAGCATTCTGAATAGGGCCTGTGCACAATATATACCCTATGGGAATAAGCATGCTAGAAATAGGAGGAAACAACTATCGCTAAATAAGGCTGTAAGGGGCGCAATAAATGACAAAAAGACAGCATTTAGGGAATTAAAGCAAGTAGGTAGTGATGAGGCATTAAATAAATACAGAAAATTAAATAACATCTGTAAAAAGCAAATCAAGGCAGCAAAGATTGAGACCGAGAGACTCATTGCCAGAGAAAGTAAAAATAACCCCAAATTATTTTTTAACTACATAAATAGTAAGAAACTAAAAAATGATGGTGTTGGCCCCTTTAAAAATAATCTGGGTGAAATGGTGGATGAGGATGAGGAAAAAGCCAATATGCTAAATGACTTTTTTTCAACAGTATTTACACAAAAAAATCCCATGACAGACAATATGATCAGTGATAACAAAAACTGTCAATTAAATGTCACCAGCTTAACCCAGCAGGAAGTACGGCATCGTCTAAAAATCACTAAAATTGACAAATCCCCGGGCCCGGATGGGATACACCCCAGAGTGCTGCAGGAATTAAGTACTGTCATAGATAGACCATTATTTTTAATCTTTAAAGATTCCATAATAACAGGGTCTGTACCACAGGACTGGCGTATAGCAAATGTGGTGCCAATATTCAAAAAGGGAGCAAAAACTGAACTTGGAAATTATAGGCCAGTAAGCTTAACCTCTACTGTGGGTAAAATCCTAGAGGGTTTTCTAAGAGATGCTATACTGGAGTATCTGAAGAAAAATAACCTCATGACCCAATATCAACATGGATTTACGAGGGACCGTTCCTGTCAAACTAATCTGATAAACTTCTATGAAGAAGTAAGTTCTGGACTGGACCAAAGAAATGCAGTGGATGTGGTGTATATGGACTTTTCAAAAGCTTTTGATACGGTGCCACACAAAAGGTTGATACATAAAATGAGAGCAATGGGGATAGGGGAAAATATGTGTAAGTGGGTTAAGAACTGGCTTAGTGATAGGAAACAAAGGGTGGTCATTAATGGAACACACTCAGAATAGGTCACAGTTAACAGTGGGGTACCACAGGGGTCAGTGTTGGGCCCGCTTCTTTTTAATATATTTATTAATGACCTTGTAGGGGGCATACAGAGTAGAATCTCAATATTTGCAGATGACACTAAACTCTGCAGGGTAATTAATACAGAGGAGGACAATTTTATATTACAGGAGGACTTATGTAAACTAGAAGCTTGGGCTGATAAATGGCAAATGAGCTTTAATGGGATAAATGTAAGGTCATGCACTTGGGCAGAGGAAACAAAATGTATAATTATGTGCTTAATTGTAAAACACTGGGCAAAACTGTCACTGAAAAAGACCTGGGTGAATGGGTAGATGACAAACTCACATTTAGTGGCCAGTGTCAGGCAGCTGCTGTAAAGGCATATAAAATAATGGGATGCATTAAAAGAGGCATAGATGCTCATGAGGAGAACATAATTTTACCTCTATACAAGTCACTAGTGCGACCACACTTAGAATACTGTGTACAATTCTGGTCTCCGGTGTATAAGGAAGGCATAGCTGAACTAGAGCGGGTCCAGAGAACAGCAACCAAGGTTATTAGAGGACTGAGGGGTCTGCAATACCAAGACAGGTTATTAAACTTGGGGTTATTAAGCTTGGAAAAACGAAGGCTTAGGGGTGATCTTATAATAATGTATAAATACATGAGGGGACAGTACAGAGAACTTTCTAATGATCTCTTTACTCTTAGGCCTGAGACTGGGACAAGGGGGCATCCTCTACGTCTGGAGGAAAGAAGGTTTAATCATAATCACAGACGTGGATTCTTTACTGTAAGAGCAGTGAGACTGTGGAACTCTCTGCCATATGATGTTGTAATGAGTGACTCACTATTAACATTTAAGAAGGGCCTGGATGCCTTTCTTGAAAACTATAATATTACTAGTTATATATACTAGATACTTTGATAGGGCGTTGATCCAGGGAATTAGTCTGATTGCCATATCTGGAGTCAGGAAGGAATTTTTTGCCCTAATGTGGAGCTAGTGTTGCCACATGGTTTTTTTTTTTTGCCTTCCTCTGGATCAACATGTTAGGCTATGGGTTGAACTAGATGGACTAAAAGTCTTCCTTCAACCTTAAAAACTATGTTACTATGTTACTACCGTATGTTCATGGTCAGCTTCTTCACCATGCTCGGGCAGATGGGTATCACAATTATCTAATTATAGACTGACTGATCTTTTGAAATCCACTCTACGTTTAAACTTTTTATTGCCATATGATAGCTACTCAACTATGGCCCTCATGATTTTCCATAGGGCTTACATTTTCCCGGAGGTCAAATCTAGGATGTCTCTATTGGCTAATTCTTGTTCCAAATGTTTATACTCTCCAGCAACACCTTCAACATTCGCTTTACTTTATCTCCGGAATGGGCGTTATTTAATATTCTCCCAGCTACTCGGACTCTCTTCTCAGCAATGACATGTTTTAACTATTTGGGCGGCAGCTACCCAAGAGTAGTAGTAGTACCCAAGCTATGCAATAGTATTCTGCATTTGTGGGCACAGGACGCAACCCCTTCACTAAATATAATTTCTTTAAAGGTAACATATTTGTTTAAAATGGATTGGATTGAGTCCATACTCCATAAAGAAAGTCATACGGAATGTTTTTTCCTCACGTGGTCCTCCTTTATTGATCTGCAGCCACTATCGGTGCGGCAAGCATTACATGGTTGCTTTCAATTCACCGATTGGTGTATGAGAGAACTTATATCTGGTAACACACCTACTGTATTAGGCTTAACTGATTAAACCTGTAGGGTTTCAGAAGTGCCTAGGGATGGGGGGGGGGATTTCAGGTCGGGGCTAACTGTTATACTGAATAACCCTGTCTTCTTTTGAACCTTTCAAACTATCAAACTACACTTTCTGGATATTGTTATGTCTTTCTTTGTCTCTATATGCTATGTATCTTATGGTACCTTTACACGCCGCTACAGCCGGGTGGAAACAACCGGGTACTTCACATGCACGAGCACGCACCAACAGTTACAAACGGTACCCGATACCGTCTTTACACGCCGCTACAAGGTGCTTTACAGAAGGTTGAATCTATCTCTGGATGCACCGCCGGGTGCTCAAGTTACCTTCTGCAGAGCACCTTACCCCATTTACACGCCACTACAACAAGGTAATATGGGCAGACCTGGTGCAGCAGGGACAACACATAGGCGTGCCAGAATTGTGGATTACGAGACGCTCGTACAATGATTGGACAAAGCAATAGCATCATGATTGGCCAGCCAGCGCAGGAAGGCTGGCTAATACATGACGCTCGAGCAATTGTGTAGTGTGACTGGTCATCTCCATAAATATGCCGCCCTATGCAGCGACAACCAATCGTAACGAAGGAGCTTCCACCAATGATCGCTGAAGGGGGGTGGTTTCACAGAGGCTGTGTCACACCCCGGGGAGTTATCTAGGTGACGAATAAACCTTACCCTACCGTATTTACACGCCATTACCATCGGGTTGAAATCAACCTGTTTTAGAGCACTGGTCTGAAACAGGTTGCGCGAGTGACGGGTGGCAACAACCGCCTTTACACGCCACTACCTCGGGTTGATTCGACGGTGCAAGATACATTTGTCTCATAAACCCGGTTGTTTCCACCCGGCTGTAGCGGCGTTTAAAGGTACCATTACTGATTCTTATTTTGTTTGGAGACGGTTATAAATAAATATTAAAAAAAAAAAACAACAACACAATACATAACAGCATTACAAAGCTGTGTATGATATTTGGCTCTGTGTTAATCTGGCTTTATAGATTTTTCACTTACTTTTTTTACAATATGTTTCTTTACTCCTGATGCTGTAATAAATTCATCCTGTACTTATATCTGTAATATTTGAGTTCTCTATGAAGTGTTGCTGGGGAAAATGTATTTTACTAACCTTTAGTCTTTTGTTACAGAAAAGATGGTGCAAATTTTTCCAGTGAGAAACCCAAGCAGCACTATAATGTACCATAATTATAAAAGAGGCATTTTGTCATGGGGCTACCATGACAGAGAGCGGTCTCATAAATTCTAGGTGTCAGAAGTCACTCCTGCGCTGGTTTGAGCTTCTTTTCATCCTGCTAGATGTACAGTTTTCCTTTGTGCTGGTGCTGCAAGGAAGAAAGCTGTTCTTTTGTCTCCTTAGACTTTCCATCCTGCTCTATCTCAGCTGTTCTGTTTTATCCACTCCCATCTGCTATAAGTTACCTCTTTGCTTGGATAAATGCCAGTGATAACCTGCTATACCTTGGTTGTAATAATTATTTATTATTATGAATGACTCAAGAATCTCTTAGCATGAGGCAATGACACAACTGAGACGAGGTTTAAGGCTACGTTCACACATAGTGTTTTTTTGCGCTTTTTTGCGTAGGTGATTTTAGCAGCGTTTTGCATCTGTATGGCAGGCATAACTAGACGCATCCAACAACCTTAGTGTTTGGCTTGAGACTAAGGTGGTTGTAACCGAAACGTGTCTGGTTATGCCTGCCATACAGATGCGGATTTTAAATATGTGTATGTGAGTCCGGAAATAAAGAAGATCTCGTTTACTATATGGACCGGGTGCTGGCTTTTCCTTCATTTTACTCCTTAACATTAAAATGACCTTTGATTATACTCACCTATGGGGCGGTCCTGTCCAATGGGTATTGCTGGTCTTGATCTAGAATCTCCTCTCTTTTTACGATCGACATCCTCCTTCCTGCTTTGTGTGGGTGATGCGTCATATGTCATCCATAGAGTGTCCTTCATTGTGCTCCTGTGCACATGCAGTTCTCTTTGCCATGCTGAAATTAAAGCAAAATATTGTCGCACGCATGTGCAGGCACTCTTTGACCTTTCCTCGAGCCCGCACATTGCAATACTTTGCTCTCTCCTCAGTATGGCAGAGAGAAGTGCACGTGCACAGGACTGCAATGAAAGACTCTGTGTGGATGACAGAGGATGCATGATGCACATGAAACATGGAAAGAGGACAGCGATCACAAGAAGAGAGTAGACACCGATCAAGACAAGTGATGCCCATCAAACCGGACAGTCCCATAGGTAAGTATAATTAGTAGATTGGGGACTTATATACGGCATTCTAAAATGCTGTATATAAGGACTTACTGGTGGTGGACACATATGGGGAAAACCTGGTGACAGGTTCCCTTTAAAACTGCCCCCTCGGTCCGGTGAGGCTTTAGTTCTCTACCTGACATAGCATGGACAATTACTCGTGACGTGACACATGCGATACCTAAGGCCGTCACGGTTTCGATCCTTACCTCCCTCTCCCTTGCAGATCTGGGCTCCTGTCATTTCCGTCATGGGCTACTTCAAGTACTCTGCATAAGCTCCCTTTCACCAGAATTGGTGGCCCTCTCCATCTATCAAGTATGGTTTCCTTCCTTGAATATCCTAGGTGTTCCCACTCAAACGGTCTGCACCATCACAAGTCACTGTCTCAGGGCCCATGTCCATACACACAACCTCCTTGTGAGGCCTCTCCTTTCATTCTTAGGCTCAGCCTTTCTACTTTGTTGCTCAGGCTCATCAGCAATTTCTCCGCTTCGCGGTACAAGATCGTCACTTCCAGCTTGTAACCTAGCCCATTGGTCTCGCTACCACCCCAACGGTCTTTAAAAAAGTCATGGCGGCGGCCATGAGTATCCTTCACTCCAGAGGAATAGTCGTCCTTCCTTATCTAGACAATCTCTTAATCAAAGCCCCCTCCTTTCTGGCCTGCGCAGACAGTGTCCAGATAACCGTGGACACCCTGTCTCGTCTAGGCTAGCTAGAACCTTAGCACTGAGAGGGGCCTTCCTGGAACGGTTTGTTTGATCGATACGTACATTGGACTTCTGTTTGTTTCCTATGACTATTTCCTGCCCATTCTTCCTTGGGTCAGTCCATTACGCTAAGGATTATGAACAAGAGCCTGTTCCTTTCTCCAAGAGTTGTCAACTCCATGCCTTTTATCCCACCTGGCCCCCCAGGGGGGCACCTTTTTCTTCCCTTTACACCTCGGCAGCACATGTACCATACCTGGGATATGCAATAATAACTACCATGGCCCGCGTGCATAGTTGGCTCAGAGTTCGTACAGAGCTCATCACCCCTTTTTTCGATTTCTACGTTTTTTTCCGGTCATCAACAGGGTCCTCCGAACCCTTCGGAGTTTCTCACCCTTTCTTTTCAGACAGGGCCGTTAACACTAGGACTCTTCACTCCCACACGAGCAAGAGACTACCGGTCCTTTCCAGAACCCCTCCCAATCTCCTGCCAGATCTTCGGACGTTTGGTGGGTCTTTGGGGCAGAGAATGTCGTTTCAGACTTCTTAGGCTCAGACGAATAAGCCCATCTGCAGTAGCACGTTACACCTCTGTCTACCGGAAGCTAGACTCTTTATCCCTCTGTCTACAGGAACTTGCCCTCTGTCAAACCATGGCATAACCCTTTCTATGTTTCGGCAATGTTCCCAGATAATCCCTACATTTCAGCTTCTCTGAAGAAGCGTCCGATGCTCAGTTCCACCTGGTTTAACCATTCACAAATATATCAACTTGGTGGGCTATCCACTCCAGCGAGTGGAAACAAAGGTTTTTTCTCAGGTTGTCTCGGCCATTCTCCTTTGACCCCTGAAGTGTTCACGACTATTCATGAGCTTTTTTCCTTTTTCTTTTTCCTTTTTCCCTCTTGGACAGAATACATACATGGAATCCACAAGGGCACACCTTAGCCTGGTGGCATGTCTCCTCCGTCCTTTTTTTAGAGCCACACTACATATTGGTTTCTCTTTTTAGTTTTCTCTCCCATTCTGAGAACGTATCTTCCTGTCCTACAGGTTCTTTGCTCCCTCTAGGGTAGGGCATACCCTTCCTGTCTCAGTCTGAAGCGAGCCTTCAGCACTTTAATTCCTTCCCCAGGTCCGTAGTTATACCAGGTTGTGGTTTCCGAAAGTGGACATGTCTTTGGATTACTTTTCTCTTTCAGGAATTCTTTTCTCGTTCATGGCTCTATTTTCAACAGCAAAAAAGTATTCCAAGTCACTCTTGTTCATTTACTCTAACCGGACAAGTTCCATTTCAGGAATAGATCTCAGCACAGAGAAGATCCAAGCACAGAAAAGTTAAGTATCCATGATTCCCTACGAGTATAGTTACCTACCCTCACGCAACCTGCATTCCTCCCAAGAGCTCATTCTCTACTCCCTCCTTATCTCTTCCTCTCACAGCCGCATTCAAGACCCTGCATCCGCCATACTCAGGAACTCTCTACCCCAACACATCAGACCCTCGCCTACCATTGGTACGGTAACTTCAAAAGAAACCTGAAGACTCACCTCTTCCGACAAGCGTACGGCCCATGAGACATGACCGCCGCACGATCACACGATCGACATTTCCCCCCCTACTGTTTCTTCGCCCTCGTAGACCGTGAGCCTTCCTGGACAGGGTCCTCTCCACTCCTGTATCTGTAAAACTTGATTGTCCAAATTTGCTGTATTTGTCAAAGTTTTCCCCTTTCACATGTAAAGCGCCATGGAATATAATGGCGCTATATAAAGAAATAATAATAATAATGTAGCTACCAAGAGATAATCCTATCTATATGCAGATTACAGTTAAATGTTTCAAGTAGCATAGCAACTTTACCACTTGAGATATATTTAAATATGGTTAGGACCAATAAGGAACAGAGCGTAATTTTAATATTCACTTTAACATATGATTTTCACTATTTAAGACTAAAAGAAAAAAGACGTATTCAAGTACGAAAGGGGTCTCAAATACAAAAAGTTATTTTATACAAATATACAAAAAGGACAATGAAAAAAGCACTTATAAAGCTAATAGGCAGCAACAAGTGCAATGTACCTTCAATAAGGTAACAACCTAGCCTTCACTTCCAAAAATGTAAATAAAGCATTGATCCAAAAAGACCTGTAAATACAAGTTCCAAACAATGTATAGACCAGGGGTCTCAAACACGCGGCCCCCGGGCCGCATGCGGCCCGCGAGGCTTCACACTGCGGCCCGGGGCTCCATAGAGACAAAAGCCATGCCCCGGTTCATTATGCATGGAGCCGCCGCGGTTCCCGGTCTATCGTGACTTCCGGGTCCCGCCCACACAAGCTCCTTCACATTTGTACATCAATGAGAGGCGGCGGACCAATCAGAAGCCTCCTGACGCCGACGTCAGCTGCAGGCTTCTGATTGGTCCGCCGGCCGCCGGCTTGCATTGATGTACAAGCCGTGAAGGAGCTTGTGTGGGCGGGACCCGGAAGTCACGATAGACCGGGAACCGCGGCGGCTCCATGCATATGCATATGGACAACAGGATCACAGCATCACAGCATTAAAGGTGTGTTTGATTGAGAGTGTGAATGAGTGTGTGTGTATGTGTGAGTGTATTTGTGAGTGTGTATGTGTGTGTCAGCTGTGATGGTGAGGAGGAGGACGCACTTATGGTGAGGAGGAGGAGGACAGAAAAGGCAGGTGTGATTGTGAAGAGGACAGAAGAGGCAGGTGTGATTGTGAAGAGGACAGAAGGGGCAGGTGTGATTGTGAAGAGGACAGAAGGGGCAGGTGTGATTGTGAAGAGGACAGAAAAGGCAGGTGTGATTGTGAAGAGGACAGAAGAGGCAGGTGTGATTGTGAAGAGGACAGAAGGGGCAGGTGTGATTGTGAAGAGGACAGAAGGGGCAGGTGTGATTGTGAAGAGGACAGAAGGGGCAGGTGTGATTATGAAGAGGACGGAGGAGGCAGTTGCTATGGTGAAGAGGACAGAAGGGGCTGGTGTGATGGTGAAGAGGACAGAAGGGGCAGGTGTGATTGTGAAGAGGACAGAAGGGGCAGGTGTGATTGTGAAGAGGACAGAAGGGGCAGGTGTGATTGTGAAGAGGACAGAAGGGGCAGGTGTGATTGTGAAGAGGACAGAAGGGGCAGGTGTGATTGTGAAGAGGACAGAAGGGGCAGGTGTGATTGTGAAGAGGACAGAAGGGGCAGGTGTGATTGTGAAGAGGACAGAAGGGGCAGGTGTGATTGTGAAGAGGACAGAAGGGGCAGATGTGATTGTGAGGAGGACAGAGGAGGCAGTTGCTATGGTGAAGAGGACAGAAGGGGCAGGTGTGATTGTGAAGAGGACAGAAGGGGCAGGTGTGATTGTGAAGAGGACAGAAGGGGCAGGTGTGATTGTGAAGAGGACAGAAGGGGCAGATGTGATTGTGAGGAGGACAGAAGGGGCAGGTGTGATTGTGAGGAGGACGGAGGGGGCAGGTGTGATTGTGAGGAGGACGGAGGGGGCAGGTGTGATGCTGAGAAGGAGGACGGAGGGGGCAGGTGTGATGCTGAGGAGGAGGACGGAGGAGGCAGTTGTTATGGTGAGGAGGATGGAGGAGGCAGGTGTGATGGTGAGGAGGATGGAGGAGGCAGGTGTGATGGTGAGGAGGATGGAGGTGGCAGGTGTGATGGTGAGGAGGAGGACTGAGGAGGCAGTTATGGTGAGGAGGATGGAGGAGGCAGGTGTGATGGTGAGGAGGAGGACAGAGGAGGCAGTTGTTATGGTTAGGAGGATAGAGGAGGCAGATGTGATGGTGAGGAGGAGGACGGAGGAGGCAGTGGTTATGGTGAGGAGAACAGAGGAGGCAGGTGTGATGGTGAGGAGGAGGAGGACAGAGGAGGCAGGTGTGATGGTGAGGAGGAGGAGGACAGAGGAGGCAGGTGTGATGGTAAGGAGGACAGAGAAAGCAGTTATGGTGAGGAGTAGAAGGTTGGAGGGGGCAGTTGTGATGGTGAGGAGGACAGAGGGGGCAGGTGTGATGGTGAGGAGGAGGACGGAGGGGGCAGGTGTGATAGTGTATGTGTGTGAGTCTGAGTGTATGTGTGAGTGTGTGTATGTGTGAGTATGTGTAAGGTCCGGCTTCACACTGCGGCATGATCCGGGCCGGTTCTGTCCGGGAGGACCCAGACAGCTGCGGACCGGATCATCACACAGGACTGGGGGGCTATTATGCCCTCCAGTCCTGACCTGTCAGCGGCTGCAGCTGTGTGCGCTGCGCACAGGACCGGAGGGCATAATAGCCCCCCAGTCGTGTGTGATGATCCGGTCCGCAGCTGTCTGGGTCCTCCCGGACAGAATCGGACCGGATCATGCTGCAGTGTGAAGCGGCCCTTAGTGTGTGTGTGTGTATGTGAGTGTATGTATTTGTGTGAATATGTCTGAGTGTGCGTATATGCGTGTGTGTATATGTGAGTGAGTATGTGTGTGAATGAGTATGTATGTGTATATTTGTGAGTATATGTGAGTGTATATGTGAGTGTGTGAATGTATGAGTATGTGTGTGTATATGTGTATGTGTGAGTGTGTATGTGTTTATATGTCTGAGAATGTGTGGGTGTATGTGTGTGCATGTGAATGAGTGTGTGTGTATATGTATGAGTGTGTATATGTGTGTGTATATGTGAGTGTATGCATATGTGTGAGTGAGAGAGAACAAAAATAACAGAGACCAGGTTATGGGGACATCACCGTAAAAGCGGATCAGGATGTGGGGATAGCACTAAAAAATGGCGTCAGGATGAGGGACATTACTACAAGATGCCAAGGGAGGGAACATTACTACAAGATGACTAGGGAGGGAACATTACTAAAAGATGGGGACATTACTACAAGATGGGGAACAGGAAGGGGGCATTACTACATGATGAGGACCAGGTAGGAACATTACTACATGAGGAGGACCTGGATGGGGACATTACTACAAGATGGGGAACAGGAAGGGGACATTACTACAAGAAGAGGACCAGGTAGGAACATTACTACAAGAAGAGGACCAGGATGGGGACATTACTACAAGAAGGGGATTAGGATGGGGACATTCCTACAAGAAGAGGACCAGGATGGGGACATTCCTACAAGACGGGGATATTCCTACATAAAGGAGGTTAGGGTGGGGACATTCCTACAAGAAGATGATCAGGATTTGTACTTTACTATATTGAGCAAAAATTCTGGCATTGCTAAAATGTCACTTAGTCCTACAAGGAATGCGGCCCCCCGATATCACTTTTTTTCTATGTGCGGCCCACCAACCCAGCCAAGTTTGAGACCCCTGGTATAGACTATCAAGCAATAAACAGCAATCTGGTCCTGTAAAAAACCTTGGTATAGCAAATAATATACTCAGTATAATAAATACATTATCAGAGATAGCAACAAGTACAAGGAACACATTTCTAATAATTAACCCTATAATGGAGAAAAATGCACAAAAGATCTGTAGTGGAAAACCAGCACAGTTGACCATGAGATACAGATCTTAGAAAATAGCAATGGAAAAATATTTTTTTCTTTCCAAAGTTCAGACTCTTTTTTTCACCATTTAAAGAAGAAAACTAAAGGTTTACAAATTACATATTGCCATTCTCAGAGAGCAATCTTGGCAGGTCATGTTTTTTGCACAAATAATTTCTTAAAGAATTTCATGAAAGCAAAATTCAAAAATCAATGACATACAGGTGCATCTCAATGAATTAGAATATCATCAAAAGTTAATTTTTTTCAGTAATTCAATACATAAAGTGAAACACATATATTATATAGAGTTATTACAAACAGTGATCTATTTCAAATGGTTATTTCTGTTAATGTCGATGATTATGACTAATGGCGGGTTTACACGTCGCGATATCGCAGTACAATTTCAATGAAAAGTCACGTGGTTCGATCGTTGGACCCGATATCGTTCCTGCGTTGTATGGTGTGAACGTCCAATACGATGCAGGAACGATGTCAATGCGATATCGGGGATCGAATGAGCGTGCTATTCAATGCTCCGATATTGAAGGGAGATTGGAGGCGATCGTGCTGTGTAAACGCCCAATTACGATGCGATTTGATACGTCACCCATTCACTCCAATGTTAACTATGCGATCCTGGGTTGGGAGGCGGAGACATCGCACGGACGTTGTATTCCGATATCGCAGCGTGTAAACATTCAATGCGATGCGGGAGGAATGTGCACTAATTGCGCGCTCCCGCGCCATTGAGTTGCGATATCGAAACGATATCGCGGCGTGTAAACCCACCATTACAGACAATGAAAACCCAAAGGTCATTATCTTAGAAAATTAGAATAAGGCCAGGTTCACACATACCACAGAGTAATCACAAAGTGGCCACACCTGGACAAGACCTAGCTAGCGTGCTGGTAGCAGAGACTAACATTAACTCCTTAACTGCCAAAGGAAAAAAAGCACTTTTAATATGAAGTCTCAATATAGACCTGAGACAGAGGTCCAAACCAGTCACAAGTCTCCCAGGTAACCATCATCACAAGTGACATGTAGAGAGACAAAACTATGTTCTTCTCATGAGCATCTATGCCTCTTTTAATGCATTCCATTATTTTATTAGCCTTTTCAACAGCTGCTTGACACTGGCCACTAAATCTGAGTTTGCCATCCACCCATACACACAGGTCTTTTTTAGTGATAGTTCTGCCCAGTGTTTTACAATTTAGTACATAATTATACATTTTATTTCCTCTGCTCAATTGCATAACCTTATATTTATCAACATTAAAGGGAACCTGTCACCTCGTTTTCCCCGCCTCTCATATCACTACCTATCCCTGCACCTTGTAATGTAGAAACAAACAGAGAGGGGTTGCGCCACGCTGTGTGATTTAGAGAGGGAGGTCGGGTGTGCAGGCCCCTGCTCACCTGATCCTGTTGTGCCGTCCGCACAACAGGTTGATGTGTTGTGGTTCAGTCTCGGATCTTCACGCTGGCTCCACGTCGGCTCCAAGCCGAGAAGTGTTGTGATGTACGTAGTCCGCCGGTGATCGGGCCACGTGACGGCTGTGGGGGAGTATCCGTGTGACGTGTGAGAGGTCCTGAGCACCAAGCAGCTGATGATCACGCTTCCCGTAAGGGAAGAGAGTTTGTAGCGGATATGAAAGAAGGTGATGTTATGTCAGCGCTCAAATTACTTCAGGACACAGCTCTATCATAAATTACCTGTAGGCTTTATTAATTCAGTGTAGGATTCCAGTCTCCACAACGCGTTTCGACGCACAGAGCGTCTTTATCAAGTGATAGTGATCACTTGATAAAGACGCTCTGTGCGTCGAAACGCGTTGTGAAGACTGGAATCCTACACTGAATTAATAAAGCCTACAGGTAATTTATGATAGAGCTGTGTCCTGAAGTAATTTGAGCGCTGACATAACATCACCTTCTTTCATATCCGCTATCCCTGCACCTTGTGAGCTCATCCCTATCCATCCCTCACTGACCTAAAGGGGTCCTATATTGGTTAAGAAAAAGACTTTTATCTTACATATGGTCTCCATCTAGGAGACTGGAAAGGCGGGCTCCATTCTCCCCTCCTTGTCAGCATTCTGCACTCCCCGCTGGACGTCCTCGCTTGTCTTGTTCCGCCTTAGTTTTGAAATTCCCGCCTCCTTTGTGATGTAAAATGCTGGGTCGGCACATCATATCCAGCCCGGTGCATTCTGGGCCTAATCATGTGATCGTCCCAGAGCATTGTGGGCTTGATCACATGAGCGGCCTGGCGAATGCGCAATGCGCATATTGAAACCGGGCTGATCACGTGATCTGGCCCACATTGCAATGGACCGATCACATGATTAAGCCCAGAATGCACAGGGCCGGATATGATGTCCCGGCCCAGCATTTTACATCACAAAGGAGACGGGAATTTCAAAACTAAGGCGGAACAAGACAAGCGAGGACGTCAAGTGGGGCGTGCAGAATGCTGACGAGGAGGGGAGAATGGAGCCCGCCTTTCCAGTCTCCTAGATGGAGACCATATGTAAGATAAAAGTATTTTTCTTAACCAATATAGGACCCCTTTAGGTCAGTGAGGGATGGATAGGGATGAGCTCACAAGGTGCAGGGATAGGTAGTGATATGAGAGGCCGCAGCCAGAAGCACATATAATCTCCTCCACCACGTCACTGATAGAGGTCCTGGATAACCCCAAGCACAAATGCTGCCACCAGCTTCTCGTTTAATATACCGGTAAGTCCGGTCCGTGGTCATGCTTATATTGGGTCAGAAACCAACCCAGGTAGCATTAAATGAGCACACGGACGTGGGAATCTTGATCAAGATAAAAAGAGCAACTCAAGGTTGAATTTATATATTTAATCAAGCTAATGGTACACTAGATATTAATATTTACAGTTATTAAGATGTTACAAATATTACAGTCAGATATGCCAATAAAAGAATAAATGGAATACACAGAATTACACACACATGTGATCAGTTACTTTAATGCTGATGGCACCACAAGGGCAGCGTGATGCCAATCTGTTCCTGGGGTATTCTCTGGCTTTGGTGAAATAATAATGCCTCTTCAGAAGAAATACAATATGGAGATGGGGCAGCTGATTTTTATACATTATGGGCTGACCCCTGTCTCCACCCATCTCGCACCTCTGGACTGTCTCACAATTCCCACCCCTCTGAGGGGAGATATAGACACTCAAACTCTATAATCTGCCCTAGCCTTGTCTGTGGGCATCACAGACGGAAGACAATGCTTTCATATTTTCAGTTATGATTTTATCTTCGTCTGGATATGAAACATGGCTATTCTGAGAGCATCCTACTAGCCCATATCACGTTTAGATGGCTTGCAGTCATCGCACACATATGTAAAACGAGGTGCGGTGCCCATATGAATGTCGCAATCACATATCTATGCTTGCCATGTTTATAGATAGCACGGCTCATGAGATATTAATGTTATATTCACAACTCCGTCCTGTCTGGGTTGAAGAAAGGATTTCTTCTCCACTGGCCTTACAGGGAAATTGGATGTGTCACCTTTTTACAAATCCCAGCAGGATTTCCTTTGGATAATGGCTGGGTACAAAGTGTCATCTAATCTCCATTTCCTAGGAAGCTCCATACACCTGGCTAAATGACATCTCCCTAGCTGATTAGCATATCAAAGGTGAGGAAGAGCCCTTTTGTGTGGCCTGTTGGCATGGACCATTTCCCAGAGATGAATGGTCTCTGGCTAGCAAGGGTGGGGGCTTATACCTTTATGAGTGAGATGTGTCTTATCAAATTGCCTTCTGGGATGAATGGAATCTGGGGAATATGGCAATATTCCTTACCAATACTGCTTATTCATCACATCTCCCCATTTTTAGAGGGCGCTAGGGTTAGCACATTCCGGTGTTCCCCCGCACGCCCGTCCGCTACCTCCCCTTGGCGGTCTAAGCCGTCAGCGTTACCGTGGTCATGGTCACTCTTGTGGCTAATGGTGAAGTTGAGTTCCTGGAGCGCAAGGCTCCCATGTACCAACCTTCCATTCGTCACGGGGACCATGTGTAACCGCTGAGGGGGTTGTGGTCTGTTCCCATGATGGAGTGGCATCCGCACAAGCGTGGCTGCAGACGCTGCAGGGCCCACACAATTGCCGGAAACTCCCTTTTCCATCGTGGAGCAGGCCGCCTCCCTCTCTGGATCCCACAGTACCCTCTCTCCTCTGGCGGCTCGGCACCTCAGGACTGGCACTCGCTGGTATTGCAGTGTCTACCCCTGGCTAGGCATAGCCAGAAGCGGTGCAAAGGCCTCACTTCCACAGGGACCCTCTGGGACCTGTTCTGGGTCAGACATGGGTTCGGTTATCCCTCGACAGAGTGAGGGCCCAGAAAGCAGTGTGAGTTTATAGACAGCACGGCTCATGAGATATTAATGTTATATTCACGACTCCGTCTTGTCTGGGTTGAAGAAAGGATTTCTTCTCCACTGGCCTTACAGGGAAATTGGATGTGTCACCTTTTTGCAAATCCCAGCTGGATTTCCTTTGGATAATGGCTGGGTACAAAGTGTCATCTAATCTCCATTTCCTAGGAAGCTCCATACACCTGGCTAAATGACATCTCCTTAGCTGATTAGCATATCAAAGGTGAGGAAGAGCCCTTTTGTGTGGCCTGTTGGCATGGACCATTTCCCAGAGATGAATGGTCTCTGCCTAGCAAGGGTGGGGGCTTATCTCTTTATGAGTGAAATGTGTCTTATCAAATTGCTTTCTGGGAGGAATGGAATCTGGGGAATATGGCAATATTCCTTACCAATACTGCTTATTCATCACAGGCTGCATCTCCATAGGTTAACATTGGCAGCATTAAGGCGGCGCTACCATGGCAGTAGCACTGTGTGTATGCTGCCAAAACTTGTTTTTATCCCAATCCCTGAATAATGTTAATCTGATCTAACTTATCAAGATGGCCGGTAATGACTCGGTGTCACTTCCAAAATGTCGGCTATGAAAGTGGTTTATGGGGTGCCTCTAGTGGCACCGGCTTCAAGTCTGTAGATTTTAATGTTTTAGTCATAAATCTAGGTGTATGAGAAAGAAGAGAAAAAAAACGAAAACCTCCAGAGAAAAAGAAAGTATGTCAGCTAGAGAGAGGATTTCAGATAGAGGAAAGAATGAAGGCAGCAGAGAAGAAAGAGAAAGGCGAAGGGGAGTGGAAGGGATGGGGAGGGGGATATTAGGGAGGAATCGCATCTAGATTAGCACCTCTCGAGATCAGGTCTCCTCCAATAAAGATGTGTAGTCAACTTCCGGTTCCGGCCCCTCCATGAGCGGACGCGCCTGAGACCGCTCCGCTCCCCGCCTGAACAATCCGCCATCATCCACCTCTAAATACACTCCAGAGTGGCCCCCCGATTGCACATCGGCACGGAGGAGACCTCCGGGACCCCGGTAAGAGCCGTCATGGCCACACTGGACCGCTACTTCACAAAAAGCGGTGAGGGGGAGAGAAGCAAGGCGCCATGTGCAGACCGCAGTAATGGCGCGGTCTGCACACAGGAGTCACAAAAACCACAAGAGGTAATGCAGGGTGGAGGACCGGGACAGATGACCGGGAACAGGGATACTCAGCTGGGGCAGGAAGATGTGGGGGAGAGAATGGAGGGACACCAGGAGAAAGCCCCTGAGAGAGAAAATGGAAGCCCCCCAGGACAGAGAGTGCATACAGCAGAAGCGATCTGTGACCAACACCAACACCAGCCTCAGACACCACCACAGTCACAGGCTACAGCCCCATGCAAAGCACAAAATCAGCACACTTCTGAGACCTGGGGAGAGGACTCAGGAGACAGCTGGGGATGCCAACGCTTGGACTATAAGAAATTAGCCAGGGAATTGGCTGTGCATTTAACAGAAGAATTTAAAGCCACAGTGGCAGAAATGGTGGCAGCTTCTAACAGAGATTTGTCTGCGAAAGTGGAGACCCATGAGCAACAGCTTCTAGAGGCTGAATCTAGAATAGGAACAGCAGAGGACAGGATTCAGGAACTTGAGGAACAGCTAGTGGCCCTGCAAAAACATGCTGACTACACGCATAACAAGCTGGAGGATATTGAGAATAGGACGAGACGGAGTAACCTGAAAATTGTAGGTCTCCCAGAATCTGTCCCTGTGAGCCAACTAGAAGACATTTTTGAGGTGGAACTGCCTAAAGCCCTGGGTCTTACCCATAGATGCAAAACAGAGCGTGCCCATAGAATAGGTCCACCTAGAGACGGTCAGGAGACGCCTGAAACCACGAGACGTCTATCTCCAAATACAGCCTCCAGGGAGCCCAATAAATCCAGACACGCCATAGCAAAATTCTTGAATCATAGGGACAAAGAGGAGATCTTGCGGGCATATAAAGCAAAAAAACAACCACTAATACTCCAGGGACATAGAGCACTGGTCTTTGCGGACTATTCTGTAGAAGTCACACGTCGCAGACGGGCTTTCAGTGAGACGTGTTCACTGCTACACAAGAAAAACGTCCGCTTCCAACTGAATTTCCCTGCAACCCTACGATTCAGGTCCAGAGAGGGCGTCATGCTGTCCTTCTCGGATCCAGAGGAGGCAATGGCGGCTGCCAAAGATAATCTAGCCTCCCCAAGAAGATCCGAGTCTCCACTCCGTACTAGCAAGGGGTCACCTGTGAAACCTACGTCCGCACCAGAGCCAGAAAGCGAATTGGACAGAACCTCTGTGAGATCCTATAGACTCAGATCGTACTCACTATTGGAAGATGGAGCACAAAAAGGAGCAACCCCGGGCAACCCAAAGCAACAGAGACAATCCGGAAACAGATGGCAGCAAAAGAAGAAGTGATGCAGGAACAGACTAAAATGAACTAATTTTGAGGACATTCGCATCTAACGGATCTGCAGCAGATGTCCTGAGGGAAAAGAAGAAGAGCCCTGGTCGCATCAGGAGGAGAATACATTGGAGCGCCCCCCCCCCCCCTTTTTTTTTTTTTTTTCTCTCCTCTTCCTCTTTTCTTTCTCTTGATTTAGGTTTGTCCCACAGGAACGAGAATTCACTGTCACTACCGTATTCAGAAGAACCCTATCCGTTCTGGAGACCTGAGATGGACTCTTGACCATAACAAAGGACTACGGTTCCTCCAAGACTTCATGTGGTCGTAGAGAACGTGAGAAGGGATATGGGGGGTTTATATGTTGGGCCCACGAGATATGGCCCTTGGGACAGTTGTATACTTACCCTACACTACTATGGATGGTCTCTAAATGGACACTGAAGTTATTTGGGCAAAATGTTGGAGTGTCCATGTTGACTGATTAAATATTTTCAGAGGTGGCGGAGGACGAGGCGGGGTGGAACCAATTGTGTGGTTCGCACTCGAGGACATAAGTGAAGTCGCAGACTTTTTGATGTTGAAAGGTGGTAGATTGATTTGGGGGTGGGAGGGTGGGAAGAAAAGGGGGGGGGGGAAACGGAAATTGCCCTTGGAAATGTGTATTTAAAAAGATATACCATTATTGTTTCTCACACCTCACTTAAGAACATACCAGTTGAGATTGATAACTTGATGATATTCACCATGAAGAGAGTTGGGGACCCGAACGGGGAGGCTTCCGATGGTTAGGTGGGCCTCCTGGAATGTCAAGGGACTGCGCTCCCCGGCAAAGCGCATGATGGTTTTACGTCATCTTAAGAGGCTGCATGTGGATATAGCTCTGCTCCAGGAGACCCACCTGGCCGCGGAGGACTTTTTTTCGCCTCAAGAAATTATGGGTGGGAGAGGTCTACGGGTCGGGAGCACTAGAAAAAAAGGCGGGAGTCCTAATTCTGATACATAGGTCACTAGCCCATACAATACTATCTACTTCAAAAGATAAGGAAGGCAGAATAATACAAGTAACGATACAGATCCATAATGACATCTTTAATATCTATAACGTCTACGCCCCTAACGGGAAACAGAAACCCTTCTTCCAACAACTACAAAAATCACTGCTCCTAGACAGCGAGAATAATAAAATAATTGGTGGAGATTTCAACATGGTCATGAAGGAAGAGGAAGATAGATGCACTACATCACAAACGCATTTGAGGAAGCAAGCAGGAGGTGGGTCGGACGATTACAGTGTCTTGGAAAACTTAGTGGAGAAGCTGGATTGCTAGATGCTTGGAGGTTAGTGAATCCACTAGGTCGGGAGTTTACCCACTTCTCGCACCCCCATGGGTCGTGGTCCAGGTTGGATATGTTCTTTCTTTCACCCAAGATAATCCAACAAATGACGAGCATCAAAATCGAAGACATGCTAATCTCGGACCATAGCCCATTGGTGTTAGAGACCAGGGACAAATTTGAGAAGGGCTCCGATTACTTATGGAGATTCCCCGACACGTTTGTCAGAGAAGAAAATTTTACTAAATTACTGGGAGAATGGTGGGCGCACTTCTCTTCTGACAATCGGGAACATAGATCTGATCCAGCTCTATACTGGGAAACAGCAAAAACGGTGATGCGAGGGCACATCATGGCATATAACATGAGAATTAAACGACAAATTAAAGACAAATTTATTCAAACCAGTCTAATGGTAAGAGACGCGTATACACACTATCAAACCACAATGGCGGCTCCTGACAGAGATAAATGGCTCCAGGCAAAGAGAGATTTTGATGTTTGGGCGGGAAAACGGGAAGATATTTATAAAAATCGTTTGGAATTAGAACTCCAGAAATTCGGGGATAAAGCAGGACGTCTACTAGCTAGGCTAGCTAAGGGTAGATATAGACCCTCCCCGATACAAGCGATAGTGGACACACATGGCAACACGTGGCATGACCCTAAAAACATCTCTAGAGTGTTGGGCAGGTATTATGCCTCTCTCTATACGGAGGTCAACACTGATAACTCAGACAGCCTTGACTGGTTGGGGGGGTTAACGCTGCCAGCGGTTTCCCAGGAGGATGCTCAGTTTCTTAATAGCCCAGTTACTACTGGCGAAATTGAACTGGCTATACGTCATTTAAACCCAGGTAAAGCGCCTGGACCAGATGGATATAACGGAGCTTTTTTCAAGTCACTAAGGGAGCAGATCACTCCGGTGTTATGCGACCTATTTAATTCTATACTAGGTGGGGCTCCTATACCGGAGAGGATGAATCTAGCTTACATCAAATTGATACCTAAACCGGGAAAAACACCCACAGACCCAGCAAACTATAGACCGATCTCATTAATAAATCAAGACTTGAAGCTCCTCTCCAAAATTCTGGCTGACCGACTGGCGGTGGTCTTACCCAAATTGATACCCATACATCAGGCGGGTTTTGTTAAGGGGAGGTCGACCACTACGAATATTAGAAAAGCAATGCTGATGATAGATGTTATGGGAAAGAAAACAAAGATTAACGGTGGTAACCCAGCCATGATCACTCTTGACGCTGAAAAAGCATTCGACAATGTCAGATGGTCATGGCTGGGTAAAGTGCTTGACTCTGTAGGTATACGAGGCCCCTTTAGACAATATGTTAAAGCCTTATACAGTAACCCCAAAGCGTGTATTAGTACGCCTGGCTTTCTGTCAGATTCCTTTACCCTCCAAAAGGGAACGAGACAGGGCTGCCCACTATCGCCCCTATTATTTAATCTGGCTATAGAACCTCTGGCACTATATCTGGAACGTCATAACACCTACGAGGGTTTTAGGGTAGGGAAGGCTGAAATTAAGCTTTCACTTTTCGCTGACGATATCATCTTATATGTTCAGAACCAGAAAGAGACCTTCCAGATCTATTGTCAGATATAGAGAAATGGGGTAGATATTCAGGCTTCGCTTTAAATAAAGGCAAATGTGAAGTCCTCTTTATCAACCAAGAAGAAGGAGCACGAAAAGGGGACCACTTTTGCGGACTACCTGTAGCGAAACATAGTCTCAAATATCTGGGGATACACTTAGCTAGATCCAGTGGGCTGACATATAAACTTAACTTTTTACCGATTATTACAAAAATAGAACAGGAATTGGGAAGATGGGAAGGGCTGCCATTGTCTCTGTTAGGACGCTGCCATCTACTCAAAATGATGAGCTTTGCAAAACTACTTTACCCTCTCCAAACCATTCCTATGTTAATGAAACATACGGATATTATTAGAATTAACAAAGCTTTCACTAAATTTTTATGGAGAGGAAAGAAAGCTAGAATAGCCTTTAGGACATTAATACAACCCAAACAGGAAGGGGGACTGCAGCTTCCTGATGTTAGGGGTTATAACTTAGCATGTAACCTACGTTATGTACTGGACTGGATTAAGGGAACAAGCAAGTTTTCAGACTTAGAATTAGAGGGAGAATGGGCGAAACCATGGGACTTGACCGCTTTATTGCATTCTCCGTTGTCCTGCCTTCCGACCGCCTTGAAAAATACAGTAACATATAGAGACACTATCATAACATGGAGAGAGGTCAGGAAAAAACTTAAACTGGCATGGAAAATCTCCAGACGCCTTAACCCGTGGAAATGCCCGGCTTTTGAGTTGGGTCGTGAAAACGCCCTATTTAAAAGCTGGAAAGAAAAGGGAGTCAATACACTAGAAGACCTCATAAATTTTGAGGAACGAAGGTGGATGACGGAGAAAGAGGTGCTCACTACTTTTAATTTACCCCAGTTTCAGGCGATACAGTACCGTCAGTTGGATCATCATCTCCTTTCGCGCCTGCGGGACCTCTCGGGAGAGGTTGATAACAACTTATGGTCCGAAATACTTAGCATTAACGAAGGTGATGTATCAATTACTTCGTTATATGCCAAACTACAACAAATCCTGCGCCCGCTGAGGAGGAGAGGGTTCTTCAACAAGTGGCACATCAAACACATCAAAGACCCTGAACTCACCCAGAAAATTCTAGAGGGGTGGGGACTTATGAGACGATGCATTAGTAATGAGAGGTGGAGGGATTCCCAATTCAGGATTATGCATGGTGCTATTCAGGGCTTCAATGTTCCCCCCTCCCAAGCCAATCAGGGGAGATGGATTCACTGCCCAAAATGTAGAACTGAGATGACGGACCTGGAACATGGTCTCTGGTCTTGTCCTGAGTCAAAAGATTACTGGAGAAAAGTGGTTACTTGGGCGACGGAGCTGTGTGGGGGTATGGAGGGTCTAGACCCGTTGCGCTGGCTCTTTCACTATCAGAAGGATGATGGAGTCCACAGGCAGCCACATGTCCTATGGCACTACATTGCGATACTTGCTAAAAGACTCCTCCTCCAACACTGGCTCAATGACAGACCCCCAGACCTGAACCTGACCAAATTAATGATGCGCCACACTCTGACACTCGAATCGATGGATGCGTTACGCAGTCCAAATAAACTAACAAAGAAATTTTTCTTCAAATGGAAATTGTTTATTGAAAAGGAATTCACAGATGGTGACATAATCAACTTTATGCTACCTTTTCGTTCGACGGCCTGGTATGCAGAGGGGGAGCTAAGTGGGACACTTGGTAGACTGAGGTGTGATGTTTGAAAAACTAAAATGAATGTTAAACTGGTATATATATAGCATATTTAAACTATCTTGAGAATATAAGACATGATAGAAATAAGAGGTAATTTCCGGAGTGGGAGGGGAAGGGTTTGTGGAAAGTTTTTAGTTGGATTTACAACTAGATGATTACTGTTAGCTTCAGTTTCAGTTACTTATTACGTGTAAATCAATGTTGGATATGCTTATCCTAACAATTACTTGTGAAATATTTTAAACCCAATAAAAATATGGTTCAAAAAAAAAAAAAAAAAAGATGTGTAGTCATCTGATCCTTGAAATTCTTTCCAATAATACCAAGTCTTAAGAAAGCGGTCTTGTGAATTATTTATTATTGAGGTGATGTATTCAAGTAGCATCAGCTCGTTAATTTTGATCTTTCTCTGTATTGATTAACCTGAAGAGTTTTGTATAATCTGAAAATATTGAAATGTTTCTCATTATGCCCTTACAAACTCATTAATAAATATTGGTCACTTTATCACCATAGCCTGTTTGTACAAGCTATCCTCTGATACCTATTAATGTCCAGAAAGTATATCTCATTATTGCCACTAGCTGACTCTGACACATTGTTCCACACAGGGCTTGTCTCAATTGCTGATAGGTAAATGTCATCACTGCCTCCTGTGTCACATAGCGAGTTTCCAGTATTTTTGAAGGCAACCTACGGTATTTTGGGTTGAGGTGCATTGTAGGTTGTCCAGCATTAATTAAATAAGTGACAGATCCAGATATTATTTCTTTATTACAAGCTTTTTTGCTGGCTTCCCTTTTACAAAATCCTTGGTTACTATGTGTACCAGTGGATTCCGCTCCATTGCACTCCTGAGTCCTGCAGCTCCCTATCTTTCCACCCTCTGAACACAAAACAATCGAAGATTTTATGAATCGGGATGCTAGGAAAAAGCAAGTAATACAGCGCTGGAATAGGAATCTATATTACTAACGTATGCCACCTTCAATTATTGCAGCATAACCCTAGTGACAAGTTCCCTTTCTATTTCTCATCATGTTGGATGCTTCTTTCTTTCTAAAAAATGCAAATGGACGCATTTACACAGTGAGTGTAAAGTGTGTCCAACAATAGCTTTGTGGATTTTAATTACTTTATGTACAGTAAGGGCCCTTTCACATCAGCGTTTTTCGTAATTCGCGGCAGATGCGGTGAAAAAACCGCATCTGCCACGTTTGCCGCATAACGGTTCCACTTGCGGCACGGTTGCGGTTTTTTCCATAGGAAGTATAGGGGGACTTGCGGCAGATGCGGCAAGTGCGGTATTGCACTTGCGGCAGGTGCGGCAGAGAAAAAAACCGCAGTAAGCCGCGGTTTTTTTCTCTGCCGCACCTGCCGCAAGTGCAATACCGCACTTGCCGCATCTGCCGCAAGTCCCCCTATACTTCCTATGGAAAAAACCGCAACCGTGCCGCAAGTGGAACCGTTATGCGGCAGTTGCGGCAGATGCGGTTTTTTCACCGCATCTGCCGCAAATTTAAAAAAACGCTGATGTGAAAGGGCCCTAAGTGTCACCTAGGAGTGTGAGCAATTTACAAATTTTTCCATTGTGAAAAAAAGTTCGCAAATTATAAACTCATCAGTTTATGCAAACTGCTGCATTATATCAAACATGTAATCTGCAATGATTAGATTTTGTTCTGAAGTTGTATCCTCCTGGGGAAATAGCTAATTCAGTTCAAATCTCTCACACCTTTTCAGGCAAACTGACAACCATGTCCTTAGAAGCCTCTATGACCCACTTGTAATCCTTTTTCCTATTTACAATTTTAACTATGTGCACAATCAGAGTATTCTTTTTATAAATACAGCATGATTTTAAAGTGTAAGCTTATTGATTTTCTTAGCTGACAGAATTAAAATTAACCAATATACCTCACAGTCAATACACAAATAGAAAATATTGTGTGCCTACTGCACTATGTATTGTGAGACAGTGAGGGGGATCATATGCGAGGGCTGCTCTGTGTCCCCCAGAATGTGCACTGTCACGTATTGAACCTGGTATGGAAGGTAGGATAGAGGGACGCTCCACTTCAGGCCAGGTATTGTAGGTTTTCCCCGGAGGGAGACACGGGGTTAAATGCTAGGTTAGGAGACAGGGCGGGGTTCCCTGTGGAGAGCTTTGGCATGAGCTGGGGCAGAAGAGGCTGCTGAGCTGTCAGGTCAGGGCTGTGAGAGGCCGTGTGATAATACAACACGGCCTAACCCGAGAGCCCAGTGCGACCTAGACTGGGGAGAACTTCTAATTTGAAGGGACCGTGTTACTGAACAGTGGATGTATGCATTGTACCCTGCTGCATCCCGGAACCCGGCGGCTTGTGCCACTTCTGTGCCTCATGAATAAATCCGGGTACTGTATGAACTGATACCGGGCTCACGGCTGTTTGTCTTGCAATCCCGTCGCTACCTCACAGTATTTTCTACTTTTAAAAACCAGTTTAACACACACATTTTTGTTGTGTTTGTTCTGAAAATGGCATATTGTGAACTGCGCCAAAAATGACATTAAGGGTAAAAGAACAAATAAAAAACATCATTACAAAAGAACTGATACAGTGTACTAGAAAAAAGAGTAAAAAAACACCATAGTCGTGACAATGTTAAGCCCCCGTCACACTAAGGGAGATCGCTAGCGAGATCGCTGCTGAGTCACAAGTTTTGTGATGCAACAACGACCTCAGCAGCGATCTCGCTATGTTTGACACATAGCAGCGACCAGGCCCCTGCTGTGAGATCGCTGATCGTGACAAACCGTTCTGGACCATTTTTTGGTCGTCGCGCTCCCGCTGTGCATGCTGCATCAGTGTGTTTGACAGTGAAAACGACTAACAATCTCAATACCACGCCCGAGAGTGACAGGTTCCCAATGACCGCCGTATCATTGCTGCATCGCTGGTGAGATCTGACTGTTTGACATCTCACCAGTGATCCTGACAGCGACGCACCAGCGATCCCTACCAAGTCGTATCATTGTCGTGATCGACTGGTCCCTGTACAGACTAGAAAGATCGTAGCTGTACAACTAAATACACCACCTTAACCTGACTCCTGAAAAGACTGTTTAGTGATTTCTTTTACCTCCCAAAGGACCAGTATTGAGGCGGCAACACCCTGCCTTCAGGAGAGAGTAAGGTGCGCGGGAAGACACAAAAACCCAGAGTGAGAAAACTAAAACACGCCCATATAAGCTGAAAGAAAAGGGTGGTGGGAAGGAAAACAAAACTGAATCACAGTAGGAACTCAATTAGAGTTTACCCAAAGGTAAACCTTTAAGCTGAAGGGTTGGAACTCCTAGATGCAAGTCCACCTAGAGGTAGATTAGTCCCTGAGGAAGGAGCTGGGTTTAGCTCCGAAACGCGTCGGATTGGAGGAATAAAGCTACATTTCCAGATACTCCAGTTTCCTGGTGGTTCCTTGGCAGCAGCGCGGATCGTGCAACACATCGTCCTACAGAGCAGGAGCTAAATGTGGCTCACAACCTTGTCAGCACAGAACGTGGTTGTCAAGGTCAGAAAGGTTGAGGTCTCTGCAGTAGGTGATGGCAGCATTTGCAGTGGATTGTGATCTGACCTGTTGTAGCAGTTAGGCTCCATTCACACTATGCTTTTTTGGACTATTTTTGCCCGTCAGTTTTTGTAGTCAAAACCAGGAGTGGAACAATCAGAGGAAAAGTATAATAGAAACATGGGCATCACTTCTGTAATTATCACCCTCTCCTGTTTTTGGCTACCAAAACTGACGAGCAAAAATAGACCAAAAATGCACAGTGTGAATGGAGCCATACACTATAAAGAAAATCATTTGTGTGTTTTTCTCTTTTAAGACAAAAATGTAGCATTTATATTATATATTGGGGGAACTTTTGTATCTCTTTCATTATAAAAACATCTCTTTTAACAACTGTCACAACTAGAATCCCTTGCAAGACTGGGAACCTTAATAAAACATAAGACAAGGTGCCACTAATCATAAAATGAAAACCGTAAATAATTTCTGTAAAGAACAGGGGAGGGGGTTCTCTAATTTTAGATATTTTATAGCATATTCACAGATTACCGCATGCAATTAACGTCTAACAAGTACAGATGGACAGATGAATGGGTGCAAAACTCAATATTAATATGTTTATAGTAAATAGAAATCATTTTAACCAAATGTCTTTTAGAAGTCGCAGAACAGTTAATTTCCTGTGAATTCCTTATATTTGTCTATGATCGACAATGAGCGAGAAATGGACTTCAATAAACAGATCAGCAGGGCGCTGCCAGAACAATACACCTCTATTCTGCTGTATTTGCACAATTTATTGTATGTTTTAGGCCACATGCACACATTGAGTATTTCTTCAATATTTTACTTTGATATTTGTAAGCTAAAACAAGGCGTGGAATAATTGGTGGAAAAGTATAATAGAAACATGTCACCACTTCTGTTTTTTTTACACACTCCTGGTTTTGACTTAAAAAAACCTCACCAAATACTCAACTTCCGCACGTTGCCTAAAGCCTGGGTTACACGCTGCAATGTCCCAGCGATCCCACCAACAATCAGGATCGCTGAGACATTCAAGGCTGATCGCTGGTGAGCTGTCACACAGACAGACTCACCAGCGATCCGGACCAGCAAGCGCGCTGGTATCCAAGGCAAACAGAGGTAACTAAGTGCTGTGTGGCGCTTAGTTACCCACAGTTTACCTTGGATACCAGCTCCCAGCGCTTGTTGTGAGGTGCTGGGAGCTCGCTGATCGTTGGTCTCCCGCTGTCACACGCAGCGATGCTGCACGTTCAGCGGGCGACCAACGATACATTTATGAACCGGTTCATAAACCTGCGATCAACCACTCATCGTTGATCATTGATAGGTGTCACACACAATGATGTCGTTTAGACATCGCTGCAACGTCACCACACCGGTGACGTTGCAACGATATCATTACCTATATCGTTGTGTGTGACGGGCCCTTTAGTCTAGTGAAAATTCTGCAATATACGCTTTTTGGTGGTAGTATGGAGAGTTTCAACAAGTTTGGCAACTGTGAAGAAGAGTTAAATGATTTGCAAGAATTGGTGTATGACTAGATGCACAGAATATGAATATACAGTCCTTGATTCACATTCTATTTATTAATCCCTGGTGAATTAATCACCCGTAAGGAAGTTTTGCACAATCTCCAAAACACAATATTTAAACAGGAGAGACAACTGTTATGTTACAATAAAGTTTTGTATTTTTAATTATTTTTTAAAAAAGCATGATAAAAGAGGAGACAAAAAGTTTTGGGGAAAGCACACCTTTCTTGTGGTGATAAACATATAACAAATAATATTTGCATTACACAAGACAGAAGCTGTTTGCATAGATAACATGAGTATTATGGAGACAATCAGAAACACCCAGCCTAACAACAATAAGACATAAAGTGCTAGTGCATACAATAGTTATTTCATCAGAGGCAAAGCCTCATACCTTATAAACAAACCACAGTAAGGGGAGATACTCAGACAAGAACCAGTCCTATATAAAGCCCCTACACGTCAAGGTTTGCTGGCTTCCTCAGCGGTAAGTAATATGAGGTAGTGGACGCAGCTGTGTGCCGTTGTTAGTGCTCCTTATATAGCGTGCTAATCCCGGGTGCCGCTGACATCATTCACATGCGCACTTCTGCATCATCATACCCTACGGTGACGGCACTTCCGCCCCCTACCGCGTGTGCGCCTGGGTCCGGGATGTGTCACCATAGTAACCCGGCAGCACAGCGGGGACGAACGCATCCACCTGCAGGGGAGGAGCTGGGGACAAGGCTGCACAGCTAGGAAGGGCACAAAATCAATGAAGATTAAAATTATTTCTGGAAAACAACTAGGATCACCAGTTTTAGGGATGTGAGCTTTTTTGAAAAAATGGAAAAGCAATATAGTCCATAACAGGGATCTGATGTTGTATCCAAGATGGTAGTATTCATTGATCCTGCAGCGATGGAATCAGGGAGCATGCCAGGGCATCACTATGGTTAGACAGTTGCATCTCTCCAAGTGGGTAAAGTTAAAACCTGAAATTTATACAGATCCAAAGAGGAAAAAAGGAAAATTAAAGATAGAAAAAAAGAGACGGAATGGTGATGGCCAACATTATAAAAATGCAGAAAATGTCAAATTTTTGTTGAGGCCCTTGGGGACTAATGTATCCAAGACCATGATCCACTTAGTTTCCATTTTGGCCAGGAGCCTCTTAAGGTCACCACTCCTGATGCTATCACACACCATGTCAATACCCCTGACCTGGGTACCTGTGGTACTGTTTGAAGTGCCTAGGTATGGTTTTTAATGTTGTAATATCGGCAACTTCTCTGGCTGCGGCAATGTTGCGCACATGTTCCCTCACTCTCACCTTCAGTTCTCTTGATGTGAGTTCAACATAGATAAGAGAGCAGGCACATGTTGCAAAATACACAACATGTGTGAAGCTGTAGGAAATACGATGCCTGATCTCATACCTGCGGGACCCATCAGATAGATAAAAGTGAGTGGAACACTCCACATTGACGCATGCCACACAGTGGCCACAAGGGTAGTAGCCCCATGTAGGTCCCCAGGCACCGAAGGGACTTGGTATATATGGCGCGTAGTGGCTGTCAACCAGGATGTATCTCAGACTCCTGGCCCTACATGTTGTCATCAAAGGTCTTGTTGGTACACACTTTTTCAAAGTAGGATCGGCAAGTAAGATGCCCCAGTGCCTCTGGAAAATAGACCCCATTGTATGCCACTCATTATCATATGTTCCCCTCAAAGCATATTGTTGGCTTTAGCCGGTCGTCTCCCGCCCGCCACACACCACTATGGGATACGACCGCCATTACCTCCGGCTGCTTTCACAAGTCCAGCCTCCTCCCACTCACTTCTGGCGCCCGGGGCTGCGCAATGGCGGCCGCATGGACCCCCCTCCGCTCCTGCACTGCCACCAGCCTCTGGGGCTCAGCCCTCTGCCGGATGACAGGAGGCCAAGTGGCCCCAGGGATACTAACACCGCTGCTGTGCAGCCTACACCGAGGGAGAGAGGTATGCAGCCTGTAGGAGGAGGAGACGTGGCGTGATGTCGCCGCTCCAGCCTCCTCTCTCCTCAGCCCTCCAGCCTCCCCTGTCTTCTGCCCTTCAGTCTCCCCTGGCCTCTGCCCTCCAGCCTCCCCTGGCCTCTGCCCTCCAGTCTCCCCTGGCCTCTGCCCTCCAGCCTCCCCTGGCCTCTGCACTCCAGCCTCTCCTGTCCTCTGCCCTCCAGCCTCCCCTGTCCTCTGCCCTCCAGCCCCCCTGTCCTCTGCCCTCCAGTCTCCCCTGTCCTCTGCCCTCCAGCCTTCCCTGTCCTCTGCCCTCCAGCCTCCCTGTCCTCAGCCCTCCTCACCCCTCCAGCCTCCACTCTCCTCACACCTCCAGCCTCCGCTCTCCTCACCCCTCCAGCCTCCGCTCTCCTCACCCCTCCATATGCAATGTACTGTATGTGTATATATGTGTGTGTATGTAGGCACTTCCGTCACTTTGTCCGCACTTCCGTCACTTTGTCCGCTCTTCCCTCACTTTGTCCGCACTTCCCTCACTTTGTACACACACATACACACACACACTCCGCTATACTTACCACCGGCCCTGCGTCCGCCGCCTGGATCCTCAATCGACATGTCGCCGCCCCCGAACTACTGGATCCAATATAGCGTCCAGGAAGTCTTGCCAAACTTCCCAGACGCCATGTTGAATCCAGTCGTCCGGGGCCGCCGACATACTTTGTCCAAGATGGCGTCCGGGAAGTCTCGCCAGACTTCCCAGACGCCATATTGGATCCAGTTGTCCGGGGGCGGCGACATGTCGACTCAGGATCCAGACGGCGGGGAAGACGCAGGGCCGGTGGAAAGTATAGCGCAGTGTGTGTATGTGTGTGTATGTGTGTGCTGACCACTCTGACCATGGCGCTGCGCTGACCACTCTGCCCACGGCGCTGCGCTGACCACTCTGCCCACGGCGCTGCGATGACCACTCTGCCCACGGCGCTGCGCTGACCACTCTGCCCACGGTGCTGCACTGACCACTCTGCCCACGGCGCTGCGCTGACCACTCTGCACACGGCGCTGCGCTGACCAATCTCACCGCACTCACTGCTAACCACTGAGCCACCGCACTCACTGCTAACCACTGAGCCACCGCACTCACTGCTAACCACTAAGCCACTGCACACACTGCTAACCACTGAGCCACCGCACTCACTGCTAACCACTGAGCCACCGCGCAGTGCTAACCACTGAGCCACCGCGCAGTGCTAACCACTGAGCCACCGCCCAGTGCTAACCACTGAGCCACCACCCAGTGCTAACCACTGAGCCACCGCGCAGTGCTAACCACTGAGCCACCGCGCAGTGCTAACCACTGAGCCACCGCGCAGTGCTAACCACTGAGCCACCGTATACTCTGCTACCCACTAAGCCACCTGTATACACACAATTCATTTCACCGCACTCCCCTAACTATTAGTAAATAAACTATATATGGATTCTAGACTACCCGATTCTTTAGAATCGGGCCGCCATCTAGTTGCTACATAATCTTCTTTTCTCATGATGTATCTATTTTGTGAACTGCACTAGTCTCTCCTGCAGCAAAACAACCCCACAACATAATGATGTCACCCCCATGTTTCACAGTTGGGATGGTGTTCTTAAGCTTCCTGGCTTCTCCCCTTTTCATCCAAACGTAACAATCGTCATTATGGCCAAACAGTTCAATTTTAAATTTGTCAGACTACAGGACATGTCTCCAAAAATGGAGGTTCTTGTTCCTGTGTGCACTTGCATAAATTAATTTGGCTTTTTTATGTATCTTTTGGAGTAATGGCTTCTTCCTGGCAGAGTGGCCTTTCAGCCCATGTTGAACCAGCACTCATTTCACTGTGGATAATGACACAATCTTACCAGCTTCTGCTATCATCTTCACAAGGAGGTCTTTTACTTTAGTTATTGAGTTGATATGCACATGTCGGACCAAGTCACATTTATCTCTGGGACATGAACCCATCTCCTTCCTGAGCGTCATGATGGTTGGAAATTCCCAAATTGTAAGTATTTGCAAATAATTATTTGTACAGATGAACAGGGCACCTTCAGGTATCTGAAAATTGCACCTTAAGATGAACTAAACTTGTGCAACTCCACAATTCTCTGATATCTTGGCTGTTTTTTTTTAGACTTTGCCATGATGATACACAAAGAAGCAGTGTATTTTGGGGGGTGCACTAAAATACATCCAAAGGTGTATCTCTACCTTGCCCCCCTTTTCTTTATTTAAATTTTGTGCCACTTTCCTTTTAAAGTTGTTTGTAGGATGTGTATTGCTATTGGGGGCGACCCCTTTAGCAATGAAACTGCACAGTTAAACGTGCATGCGGGGATACCCCGATCTCCCGCCCCCTATTATTGAAGACAAATGTAGAAATGAATATAAGCGGTCTAAGCAATATGCAGATAAAAAAAATGTAATTTTTTCACTTGAGCCAAAAACCACGCAATTCAGCTCCAAATCCCAATGAAAAGAAGAAAAATGCTGCCAGGGGTTGCTTTGTAAAAAAACTAGCAATTAGTGAGTGCTAAACCAGAGTCTGCCCATAGACTTTTTAAATAATGAAAAAACATGGCCGGGCAACTTCATGAATAAAGTTTTAAAATTTTTTCTTGCTTTATTAATGCATAATTAAAAAAAAAAGCATGCTTGCAGACAAGGCCATCCTGACTCGTTCCAGAGGCTATCTGTGATACCTTTTGTCTGTATGCATGCTGTCTTTTTTAAATTTTCCATTAAAAAAAGCAAGAAGATTTTTAAAAATTTATTCCCTGGAAGTGTCAGCCATTTCTCTTCTTTTTCTTCAATAACATGGCTCCAAAGATCGTGGGACACATGTGCACTGATTCCGACGTCATTTTATTAAAGACAACCTCACAACACCAATTTTGCGCGCCCCCAACAGCGGTTTAAAGGTGGGGGCCGGTGGCGCGAAAAGTAAATAAATTAAAGGGCTAGGCAGGAGGAAAAAAGATTTTTAAAAGGACCCCCCCCACAAAGTCC